>OZ005698.1:9056405-9346405 GCA_963930775.1 Cliona cf. orientalis | reverse complement strand
AGGCCTAAGCTCAGACAGCTCTGAGGATGACCTAAGAGAATATTTTGAGACATTTGGCAAGGTAAGAAGCATCTCTCTTTCTCACTCCCTCTCTCTCTCTCTCTCTCTCTCTCTCTCTCTCTCTCTCTCTCTCTCTCTCTCTCTCTCTCTCTCTCTCTCTCTCTCTCTCTCTCACTCCCTCTCCTTTCCTCAATTTTTTTTGTTTGTACCTTCCAATGAACTACAACACATTTTCTTTGACTTCAGCACTCCTCCTCTATAGCTCACAAATTAAAAAACTACAAATATTTTTACGATTATTATTTCCTCTCTCTCTCTCTGTCTCCTCCCTTAGGTTGTGGAGTCTCAACTTATGTACGACAGAAACACCAATCGACACAGAGGTAAGAAGATGGGGGAGGGGGAGGAGGAAGGGAAAAGATGGGCGGGCGTGAGAAACAAAGTTCCAAAACACGATCAAATATCACTCCGCACACGTAAATAATTTGTGCTATCGATGGGGCCCTGCTCGATCTCTCCGAAATGTTCGCCAATCGATCATATCACTTTATAGCCCTCTCAAATCTCATCCGAGATATTTATACTTTATGCAAACACTTTTTACAACGTATAACAATCGTGTAGGCTTGGTACTTTGACTATGGGGGATGTACTGACCACGGAATGTTCGTATCGACACTGGTAGCATAACTGACATATTGATCTTACAACTTTCCTCCAAGTCCAAAGACACCCCTACACACACTTGGACTGACGCACACACACAGTTACTGTATAGAACCAGACACTTAATGTTATTACGGTCCAAGTCAAGTTGGAAGGACGGGTTAGTGTACGTGGCCTGAAATTCCACGAGGTTCTCAGCCAGCTCTTGCCATGAGCTAGAGAGAAATGAATGATTGACACAGCTTAGCTATCTATAGCTAGCCGGCTAGTTGTAGACTGAGAATGTTGATTTTGGTGGAGGAAGAGAGATGGGGGAGAGGGGGAGAGGGGGAGGGAAGGAGAGAGGAGAGGGATAGATTGTTTAGCTATTAGTCTTTTTTGTAGAAAAAATATTAGAGTTTGAGTGGATATCTAGCAGCTGCTGCCTATCCATCTATCCATTTGTAATCTTGACTTGATCATGCAGATTTCCCGGCTGAATGCCCGGGCTACTTAGACACTTTGTGCTTGGCTAAAGTAGCCCCTTTTGTAGGCACAAGAGCCCTAATGCACGTCTTGTAGCTCACGCTGCTTTTCATCGGGACATGGTATGGTTGTTTGAAACAACTGCGACAAGATGCTCTGAAACGGCCATCTTTAGACTATCCTTATTTCCCTTAAAAGATAGACAAGGTGTTCTGGCATTCGAAAATAATTGTGTAGTCCATCAGTTTCAGTAAATCATGTTAGCTCACCAGAAATGAGGACACCTTCTTTAATCAGTGTACTATAAGAACAGAAGTTCAAAGTGTGCACTGTAGCACAAGTAGCTAGCTATAGAGATGCAACTCCGATAATTAGTGAGGCCATCTTTCCTTTGTCGGCCAGGAAGATGGCGGGTTCACTGTCACTCGTTAGCTAGGCTTCCTTCCCTGTTCACCTTGTCTTGTTACCTGATGCAGCTGTAGTAACAGTCTCCTCTCTCTCTCTGTCTCTCTCTCTCTCCCTCTCTGTCTCTCTCTCTCTGTCCTCTCTCTCTGTCTCTCTCTCTGTCTCTCTCTCTCTTACTCAGGATTTGGCTTTGTCACTTTTGAGTCAGAAGAGCCAGCAGAGAAGGTCTGCAGTATACAGTATCATGACATCAAGGGAAAGAAGGTGATCCCAAACCACATACCTGCAGCCTCACACACACACACACACACACACACATATACATATACATAATGTTATAATGCTGCCAAATTTTATCCTAATATTAGGATTTTGAGCTTGAAAATAATATTATATATAATAATATTTGCTTTTTTGAAAATTTTCACTCTGTGTGTCTTAGGTTGAGGTGAAGGTGGCTCAGACCAAAGAGGCCTTGGCCATGCAGCATGGAAGAAACAAGATGATCTCAAACTCAAGAAGCTATTGTAAGTCAGCATCAGTGACATACTCACAGTCAGAAGTGTTCACTCCCTTCTCTCTCCTCTCTCTCTTTCTCTCTCTCTCTCCCCCTCCCTCACACACACAAACACTGTGGACTATGTTCTAAGCAGCTTCCTACAGTAACTACCCTCCATCATACACCCAGTACTACCCTCCCTCACATCACTACTCTGTTGGTAAGCCAACCTTAAAACCCTTCTTGCATGAATAGGTTTATAATAGGTATAGCTACTTTACAACATTATAGCATGGATCTTGATGCAGTTACCTCAAGAAATTATTGTACAGCTAATAAATGTTGTGTGTGTGTGTGTGAATGAGTGTGTGCATCTGTGCATCTGTGTGTATCTAATCGGGGTAGCTTTTAGAAGCAGTAGTAGACTGCTACGTAGTGTTCTCTTACAGCGGAACCGAGTCCCCTTACGACCTTCTAGCAGCCTAGCTACATGGCTTCATCGATCGGGGTTCCTTGCATTAGCTACAAAACATACATATCTCTTTACTCTACACTACACCTACAACTACTCTTGACTACCTGTATACATGGTACAATAGTCTACCTATAATATTTATGATCGTAAAAGCACGAATCACCCTAAGTCAGGCTGTATTCACGTTATCATGGTGTAAGATACAATACATGTTGTACCCAAACCTTGCATTGTATATTCCATCCTTACATGTAGAGTGTGATTCTGTATGTGTACATCATGTAGACACGAATATCTTATTTTGTTGCATACATGTACGAACTAAAAAGGACGCCCAACCGTGCTATATATTCTGTCTTCTTCGTATGAACAGCAGATTCTGTGCGTATTGCTGCGACAGTAGCTATAATATATGTACATAATAAAATTAATAGTGTGCATAAGATCCTGTCTGATCTGTGTGCAGCGTATAGTCACATATTGAAAGTATGCAGTAAATAAAATGCCATAAAACCACGGACAGCTAGTATCCTACATTGACAGTGCATGGACAGGTAATATAATAATACTCCACTACCTACAGCCATGTACAATAGTACGTATGTACTGCATTCCCAGCTAAATTGCTACATTGTGTGTAGGCAGTGAGAGGCTGTAATATTATTATAGTATGAGTTTGCGTTGGTTAAATAAATAATACGAATGAGTTCCGTTTTTCTCGTGTACAGTGTGTATATAGTGTAGGTGGCTTTGTGAGGGCAAGATATCCCAACCCCCAGCCGGCAGCTGTCCTTTCTGTTAGCTTAGGCTGTTAGACTATCTCTGAGACAGGAAGAGGTCTCCTCTTAGCTTAGGCTAGCTTAGGCTGTTAAGATATCATTGAGACAGGAAAAGCTGTCCTTCCTGCTGGCTAAGACTCTTAGGCTAGCTCTGTGGGTGTCCCTGGCCTAACCAAACTAACCTCAGCTTGCGTCAAGATTGAAGCAAGGAGCCTTGGACTGTTGGTTTTGTAGTTTCTTCTCTCTTCTGGATAAAAACAATATAGATTTGAAGTGTTGCTTGTTCAGTCTGATTGATTTTTCGCTTGCATGTGCATGGAGCCATCTTTGACTGGCAAAGATATTGTTTACAAGCAGCTGTCATGGTGGTCAGTCTGCTTATCTTCTGTGACTTGTTTTTTCCTGACTCTACCCACACATTCTTGCTTCATGAGAGGTAAAGAAGAGAGGAGAAAAGTGTTTACTTCTTTAAATTTGTTGTTTTATATTTGGGAGGGAGGGATTGAGAGAGAGGGAGGGAGGGAGGGGGAGAAAGAGAACGCATCCATACCTCGTGGCTCATGTTTTTGCCAGAGCACCTAGCTGTTTACTTGTCTCCTACCAAGTAAGGATGTCTTATTAGGAAAAGGAAGGCAGTGGTGGGGAAGAGAGAGAAGGAGGGCACGCGGGAAAGAGAAAGAGAAAGCAAAACTATCATCTTCTTTTATAAACTTGGCACACATTTCGTCCATTCTCAGTATCCTTTGTGCGTGTGTGGGTCTTCACTGTTAGTCAGTTACCACAACCACAGAAAAACTGAAAATTCATCACATGCAGCCAGCCAGCGCAAGACATCCAACTCTAAATTTCCATTTTCCCTTTCCTTTCCTTGTTGTGTACGTTGTGAAGTGGAGCAGCCAACAGCAACGTAACAGCGTTCAAATTCTGGCCGCCTCTGCGAGTTGCTAGCTGATTGGCCGTTTGACAACAGGCTTCCATATATGGTCGTAACGGCGCTCGATCTTAAGTGTTTGGTGGTAGACGTATAATTGGATGAGTTGTAACGTGAAAGTTTTTGGACAACCTCGCTGCGTTGCTGTGGATAATAAGCACTTCTAAACACGGTCTTGGCCATGTCACTAATACAGATAGAAATATACCACTATGCACACATGTAGGGCTGCCGATTTATCGATCGTCTTGTTGTTATTAGAAGATATATAGAGCTATTGTGAAATGAAAATAAAAACCACTTCACACACGCACACACACAAAACTGCCTTTATCAAGCGTTGTCACAATCGCAATGATAAATGTACGCGTATACCACATCATTTCTTTTGTCCAAAAAAGGACACTGCATCTCTTTCTCATCATTAATGAGCCATTTGTACGCTTGTAGTTGCCATTTAGCTGCTCAAACACGAACATGCCATACCTAGTACCATTTTGTGGTAGTAGTGTACACTGAATTGTACAAGATATGTAGACACAATGTACATGTATGCATGTTCAGTCCATGTAGCTCTTCATGTAAATTTTGCTCCGTACAACCACAAAAATACCTAAGATACCTCCACTTCTTGGCACTGTCCAAGACTTTACTTAATACTAGGTAGATATACGATACAACTCTATTCCAGACACCCTTGGGACGGTTCTGTAATAAGAGTCCTGATTGAAGGAGGTATCTTCATTTCAGGGGTAATTTATCTTATGCACTAGACTAAGTTTCTCTATGTAGCTGGGACCGTGGGCATGGTACATGTACAATGTTACATAAATATTATACAAAAAATCATAATATTACGTACACGCATTTTTGCTGGAGTCGTGGCCATGTTTGAGTGATGTAGCAATAGTGATTTTGGTGGTACAACTGTTGCATCTGAAAAAGTAGCCCTGGCCTAATGTCCTTATATAGAGGGCCGGGTTCCGCTGCATTCTCTGCTGTTAGTAATGTAGCTATCTGGCTAGCAATACATGTACAGCCGAAGACACTGACGAGTTGTATTATGTGGCTGGGGTAATTAGTAAATAATAATTAGTACGTAATTAGCCAGGTATTGCCCCAATGGACGCTATGTGTCCAGGAATGGTATGGTATGTAGGCCATTGTGGAGTAAGTTGCTAACAATTTGTGCTATTTGTGTGCAGCTACTAATTGGTATAATTATGAACACTATTGTATTAATACGGTATTCAGTGAACAGCCTTATGGGTAATGGTATGAACATGTACGTACATGTATGACATTATGTGTCTGTCTGTGCATCTGTTAAAGGTTCTAGGAGTCAGCTGGACAATTACCACTAATCCCATGTATGTCAGATAATGGACACATTCAACATTCATATTGTGTTCATGTACATGTATGCTCCATGTATAGATACTATATTATACATCCCTGCTACGCCCATGCCACGCCCCCTAGCTGGCATTCTTACATATACGTATAGCATGGGCCAGCTACCTACACTCCCTGCTATTAATAATTGTATGGAATTTCCCCCTGCTACCACACCCTTACCACAACTTGGCCACACCCCCTGGCACTCGAAATCATAGTTAAATATAGCATGGGTCAGCTACCTATACTTCCTTGCTATTTATAGAATTCCCTAGCTGCTGCCACGCCCTTAGCACAACTCTGCCACGCCCTCTCCCAGCGATATAATATAATATATAGACACGTGCCTGCTGCGTTGGAATGCATTAAGCTAAGCTTGACTAGCCGTGTTGAATTGGAATGCATTAGGAGACCGAAGCCACTTCTCTTGTAACCTGATATAGCTGCCATATATCCATTAAGCACACTAGTGCAACGGTAACCATAGAAGATGTGTATGTGTTTATTGCTAGGCCCACTGTTGTCAGGTTATATGCCATAGGCTTGTATTCACGTTACCCTGGATACCAATAGAATGGGATTGTCTTCATTCATATAAGGTGTCAGTTGCGGCTTTGTCTGTACAACAATATAATGGTCGCGGTAATGGTGCTTTTGTTTGAGTTACATATGGATGTCTGGTGTGTATGGATTAGCCGTGTAGTTTGAGCCCCTGCTGCCGTTTACCATTTCCAGCTGATTTTCTCTCTGATTTGCACTAGATGGAATAACTGCCACCTGTATACTAACTAACTATAATAGTGCTCTGCATAATATTATTATAGCTCGGCCACAATGTAGTACTTACATGTGATATGCTAGCTTAGCTTTGAACTTTGAACTATCTGTTTCCTCCCTCTCCCCTCCTCCCTTGCAGACATGATGGGGTACGGCACGGCGGCAGGACCGATGCTCTTCGATGGCAAGCATCGCGGGGGAAAGACAGGCGGCTACTCCCAGTACCCCGCCTACAGCTTCGCCCACAGCGGCTGGGGGGATCACAGAATGAACGGGGGACTCTACTATGCCCCCGCAGGATACGGGGGGATCCCAATGCCCCTCTTGAGGGGGCACATGGACTCTGCGGCGGCGGCCATGGTCCCCACCTCTGGCATGGACTACATCACAGATCACTTTCAAGGTTTGTAAGAATTATCAATCTATAGTTAAAGTATGTAGGTACATATATGGGTTGAAAGTCACATAGATCAGGTCTATTAGACTAAGTGAGTAAAGGGTAGTTTTTTATGTTGTATTTGTTGTTCAAGAGTGAAATTTACTACACAAAAGGACATTCAAAACAACAAAATTTACTCACAAAAACACCAACTGTCACTCCATGTGCTTGTTTTGTTGACACTGGAGTACTATTTGACAAAGAAGCTTTCGTTTTATTCCCTCTCTCCTTTCCTCCCCCCCCCCCCCCCTCTCTCTCTCTTTGTCTCTCTCCCTCCCTCCCTTCGTATACAGGTATGGCCCTGGGGTACCCTCCCCCCTCACCCGTGGGATCCTACGCCCCTCTCACTCCAATCAGCATGTCAGCCGGGATCGATCTCGCCTCGAACAGCGGAGGGGGCGGGGCTTACTCGCCCCCACACAATCTCTCCCCCAAGGGCTCCTCCTCTGCTAGCGTCAATGGCTATAACTCACAGGTAAGAAAAATATAATGCTAATACTGCTCATATGAATCGTAGTGTTATGTATCTGCCCAACCTAAAATTTTGACTGCAAAATTGCCTCCTGAGAATTGTATGTAACTATGTTCAAAGTTCTCTCTCTCTCTCTCTCTCCTTCTCCCTCAGGTTCCTGGCTACACAGGTGGTCAACCCTCTTACCCAGTGGCTCAGGCCTCGTACTGAGGCTCACTAGCACCAGTCAAGTTTTACACCATCATGTCATGTGACCTTGGAAACCCCACCCCCTTTTACAAACAAATGGTCACCTACCTCTCGTTATTTTTGGCTGCTAAAAATAAAGTCATCATCTTAATAAAAAAAATTACACTTTTGAAGAAGGGCGCTTTTTTCTTTTGCAATTTAAAATTTGCACTAGAATTATTTTTTTCCATAATGTAATACTTACTCACAGGGCGTGTGATATATTATTATTAGGGTTAACCAATTCTAATTAAAAATTAAACACTTTATGCAATTATAGGATTTTCCAATAAATTTTTCTTTCTTTTTTTGTAAGATGGGATGAAAACAGTTAAGCAACAACCGTATTCACTCGTTTTATCACATTTTTGACATTTTTATTCCATTTGGCACAAGCATTATGTAAAAAAACACTAACTCATCTTTATTTCAACAACTGTATTGTATACTTCACTCCTCCCTTTCACCTTTTTCCACATGTGAACCCTGTATAATAATTGATTATACATCATTTCCACACAAGTTATGGTGATGACCCCTTACCAAAATTTAATATGCTGTTTAACGTCATGCGCATGCGCAGTGTCCTATATACCCTATACCCGAATTTTAAAAAGTAACTTTAAGTAACTTGATAAACATGACTATAATATCAATTGCTGTAACTTGATCTGCTATAGAGTAACTACAATAATAATATTATTAGGTTAATGGGCATTTATGGTATCTCTTCGTCTTGATCTTCTTCAAATATGGAGTCCATTAATTTTGCCGAATCAGGTTGACCATTGGTCATCACACGCACTACCTCCACAAGATGGCCCTTGAACATCTGTATCTCCTGTTGCATGGAGTTTCCCATCTGTATGGACAGAGCATGGTGAACATGCACAAGCTTGTGCTTATGAGTGTTGAGATACTGGAAAATCTTCTCCTGCAGCTGTTGAATAGTAAACTCGCCAGTAAATATAAACGGGTGGATTCGTCCAGCTGCTATTCCAGCCAGGATGATCAAAACAGTGTACCATACGATGCCAAAGGTTTCAGTCAGGTATGCGTGAGTCAAGCCATCATAAGCATTTCCGGCGCATTCTTCCTTGTCCTTATTCTGGATAGTTGAAGCCACAGGAATTAAATCTCTCAATTTAGATGACAAATGGTCACCAAGAATTGACGAGATTGCTTCCCAATTGCTCCCTATTTCCACCTTATGATCAGACACTACACTCTCTAGTGTATTCTTAATGCTTTGTACGTTGAGTTTTCCCAATCCTACGGCATGGAGCAGAAATGCAAGCCACTTGAATATCGGAAAAATATATTTAGTGGTATAATTGATGGACTCCACGGTGAATATTGCATTCTTTGTCGAAGAAGTGGCAATGGAAAGCATTTTCTGATTACCAAACATCTCTGATGAGATCTCGTCAAGAACATGGTGCACTCTGCGAGCCACTTGGCCAATGGGATGGTTGCTCTTTTCTTGGCTACTACGTTGAACTTCTGTGCGTATTTCGGATGCACAATCAAGCTTAGTGTGCTCATAGAACTGATCGAATTGTTGATGGCATTGCTCCATTAAATGCTTAATTTTGAGACTGCTGCACGTGCCTTGAAATCGAGCAAGGGCTTTGGGCCACATTTGCCAAAACAGTGATAGAGCGACAATTGCATTCTCTACACTTTTGACCTTCATCATGGAGTCTATAGCTGACTCCGAGCTGTCTGGCTGCAGTGTGACTTGAGAGAATATCGGATTGAAGAGTCCTTCACAACAAACTCGTCTGGACTGGATGCAGCTTCTCACCTCTTTGAGCTCCTTCGCACAGAAGATGTATTCATCTCTCTTGCAGAGGATCGTGCATCTTTTGATTCGAGCTAGCTGCTCACTGCCAGAAAAACTTGCATGGTACTCCAACTGAAGACAGCCGCACGCTGTAGAATCCATTGCATAGATCTCCGTGATTATATCAGTCCTGCCCACGTCGTGCAGTAGAGGGACGAGCTGGCTATACGGATCACTGGCAGTAATGAATTTCTTGCTCTCAAGAATGCGAAAGAGATCAAGGCCAGATTCTACTTCATTGATGTCTAGAAGAAAAGAGATGGATTTTCTGTCTTCTGCTCCGAGAGAATTGGCCACTCGATACCATACCTTTCTGTGCTTAGCTGGAGGAGTCAAAGCCATTGCAAACACGATGCTTAAGATCTTGATCACCTCTGCCAGGCTCTGGATCTTGATGGCGCTTATACACTTACATATGCGCATGCGCACAAACTTTACCTCATAGGGACACGTGATCTTTGATTACGTAACTTGTATTATGGTGCAGTTTTCGAAGATGTCAAAATCTAGAGAGAGAATTTCTCCGTCTTTCTTCGTTCTTCTGTTGGCCGTTCCGCTTTTCCTGGACGGAGAAAGGCTCTGTAAAGCCATCAGAGTCAGAAAATCCAGCGAAGATCGCGTCTGCGATGACGGAAAGGTAAAAGAAATCTAGGTTCCTATCAATGTGCTGTGTCAGCATATCCACGGTATTGTACACGCTTTTGTGTGCTGTAGCATTCGATTGATAAAGATCTCGGTGGAGAGGAATATTGGAGATGTTCAACTGCAAAGTTTACTGTGTCACAAGTACGTTTGAATTGCACTGGCCAGCGTTATTAATGAGCTGGAAAATTATATTATTGGAGGTCTGTTTTCTGTAGTACATGGAGCAAGCCGGCCACTCACAGTGCAGTCCAATAAAAGAGGTATGATTCCTTCATATCTATCAAAATAAAATAAACTACCCCCCCCCCCTCTCTCTGTAGAATACCTACCGGTGTATGGAAGACGATGTGAGCTATAGTGATCATCCACCGTCTTCGGGGGATTATCGTCCTGTGGCCCCCAAATATGGGGAGTACAAGTACCTCCCCCCTCAGCGATGGCTCCATGCCTTACAGGTGTGTGTGTGTTTGAAGTATCTATCGTACATATTATGTTGTTCACGTGAAGTGCATGCTTGACAATCACATGGTCATTGATATGATATTGTCATTTTTTTTATCTCCCACAGCTGGGTGGTCTTGCGTTCCTCTACCATCCTTGTGCTCCAGAGGAGCAGGTTCTGAAACTGAAGGAGTTGGCTAAATCGTGTCTGAGAAGGCACGTCATCACTCCTTACCTTAATCTCACCAGTAATGAGGTAAAAAATGGACCATTCCTTCAATCGATCTTTCAACTCATATTAATAATTTTGTCGTATGAATACAGCCTTTGGCGATTGTGTCATGGGGCTGTGTTTATCGTATGTCCTGGGTGAAGTCTTCGGAGGCACAGCGCTGGATCATAGACCACGCCCTCAAGACAAAACAGAGCTCTGTTGTTGGCGATGGCCAGTATAATGAAGGTGAATTAAAGTTTTGGCCAGATAATAATATCTGAATGATAAATTCTACTTGTTTGTGATTATAAGATTAAATTTTGGATTTTATAAAATTATTGTAGCATACTTGGATGTAGTATGCATTGGCTAACTCTCCTTTAATGCTGTAGGATTATTGCACAGTCCTACTCTTGTTACTGATGAGATCTGCCCCGATCAAGATCCAGCTGACCATGGTGATCCCAGTGACACCCCTCAGCACGGCACTGATCCCGGAGAGCACAGCGATCACTCCAGCCCTCCTCCTCCTCCGTGTCAAAAATCCAACACCTCTACTACCACGTCCAAGTCACATGACCTACCCCTGCCTCCGTGCCCCGCCCTCTCCGAAGCCACCAACGCTCCCCCTGTAATAACCGTCCACACCCCTCACGGCAACACCCTGACTATCCTGATAGCCCTCCTCTCTCTGGTACTCTGTGTGGCACTGCTCATAGTTTTGTGGAGAGTTTGTGTAGCAATGAGAGAACGTTGTATCAGAAAGAAGCAGGCCAGATATAAATCTGTCAGTAAATTCTTTCCGTTCTCGTACGGACAAGATGCCAGTAGTGGCGTGGCTATACCAGAGTATGGACTGCCCAAGACTGGGGCTGCAGAGAGAGAGATACTGTTGAACGATTCTGACGAAGATGAACTATAATAATTAAATTTAACGAGTCGATCTTCATTTTATTTTTAACCATTCCTCTCCTCTCTGATAATAAGTTTTTGTTCATTTATGTATCCGCTACAATGCCACCATCAGTGATAATCTTGATTCGTACTGCACTCGTAGATTTACAAGTATTATTGGTTTTCTACAGCCAAATAAAATGTTGATCATTGCATCATGTCAAAGTGATTTTATATCATACTAGTGTTGTGTTTTATTTTGTTGCTAAAGTACATTAATTGTCTATCACTACCTGTTATGAATTTGAAGTGCTTGATGCAAATCTGTGAAGTTTGTATTCTTACTCGACCAGTTGGCATTAGCTGAACGTTAACCTACAAAAATGTCAGCATAACTCCGTACTAAACTAAACTAGTCTTGATTTTGTTTGCATCTGCTTCAAAGACAGACAGCTTGCAGACTATGAAACTCGGGTGTTTTCACAGATGTGATTGAAATTCCTACAGTAAGGACAGAGAGGGTAGAGAATAGAAAATGGCTGCATTCGTTCATTCATGGAGAGAGAAGAGTGCTAACTTACTGAGCATGTGCTGGTTTGTTGAGCTGTGTCCTACACTCTCGGCCGTACCAGCAGTCTTGTCTGCTAGTCACCTCGGCTGAAAAGGAGACAACTTTTATGATACAATTATGATATTCACTCCCAAACATAGACCAAAAGCATCAAGTAGTCAATATCATGCAAAAAGCTCTACAGAAGTTTATAACTGTTGTTTTCTAGCCTAGTATGATCGGAATTAGTGAAAATTTCATTGTTAACATTTTCTCCGTTTTGCACACGAACGAAATTAACACAAATTATGGTACAGTACAGCAAGTCTATAATTATACTGTACCTGGTAGCTCATCGCTTGGTATGTCTTTGCGATAGAGGTAGACAAGATCCTTGAAGTTCTTCATGGCACAGGTGTAGCAGGTACGCGTGCTGGAGGACATTCTGGAGCTCCTAGAGTCGGTGCAGTGGTAGGCACCTTCATCCAGCTTCCGGCAGCAAGCGTCCAGGAGATCCCTGATGGAGAGACCCTTAGTCTCCAGGTAGTCCTTCAACACTCGAGACTCGTATAAGTTTCCGTTGTTCAGGATGCTAGTTAGACAACTGCTATCAAAATCCATCTCTGAAAAATTATCGTAAATGTTATTTTTTTCGGCTTCAATTTTTCGTTGCTTACCTTTAAATAGATTAAGGCATCCACGGCAACCAAACTTGACGCATCCCCAGTACATGTGACAGTATGCTTTACCACAGATATCGCCTATAACATCATAAAATGATGTGATTTTTTAGCTTACATCATCATGACATCACTCACATTTCTGAGGTGGGATGGTGACATCCGAGTCATGCCTACGATCTGGCATTGGCTGATAGCAACACATACAGAGCACGTGATTGGACGACGGGGAGCATGTGAAGGGAGGGGGAATGTGAGATGTGGTGGGCGGAGTCCCGACGTAACTGGGACACTGACGACATAGTGATGCGGGGGCAGGAATTACATGTGTAGAAAGACCGCCAAATCTGACGAAAAATTATCAGGTCAAATACGATTATTATTACATACATAATGAGAGGGGCTTACCCAAATGGGAGGTGACCAGGTATAGGGACGGGGAAGAGGGTGTGATGGGAGGGGGAGGGGCTTCTGGAGCTGGATGAGCTGCCAATCGACTCTTCTTCAGAATACTCGTAGTCATAGTGACGACGACTTCTCTTAGGGTACAGCTAAATAAAATGAGACAATAGCAATTTACTCATGTTCAACAAAACTAGCTGGCAAACAAAGCAGTCCAGTGCTGTGGTTGAAATTCATAATAATATTTTTATTATTGTTCTCACCATGTCCTTTGTAATTTTATTCTTTGCGTCGAGCTCCTTCAAGTCTTCCTCGGGACGCTTCTTCTCCGGATTGGCTCTGAGGTAAGCCTCGATCAGATTGTTCACTATGTGGTTCTTTCGTATACACTCAACTCGAATTCGACACTGGATGAATGGTACACATATGAAATCAGCATAGAAAAATCACTTACACATGAGTGCACTTGACAAAATTTTATAGCTACTAGGTTTTTGCACTTACTGCAGGGCAGCTGTTTCCCTCTGAATGGTCCATCCACTCAGAGTAGCAGCCAGCACAGTAAGAGTGCATGCAGGGAAGAAGACTAAAGGAGATAGATTATAAAAACACAAGTAAAAATAAGAAGGGTAAAGCACAAGACTAGAGAGGGATTAGAAAGAGAGCAAGAGAGAGAAATTTTGAAGATACCTCACACAGTCATGGAGAATCTCCTGCAGAAAAGTATAACAATATTATTATTACAACATCAATATAAATTATCTTTAGCAGTTCCAAATATTCATACCTGGCATATCTGACATATCAGATTCTCCTCCATAGAGTCCTTCTTCTCCAGACTAGGCTTGGTTGCAGCTGCACCACCAACACCACTAGCTGCTGATTTGACATTCACTGACTGACTACTTCCATCCACACTGGTCTCCTTCTCATCTTTCCCCTGCTGGTCTCCTTGACCTTCAGCCATTGCTGGCTCCTCCTTCTTCTTTTTCTTCTTAGCACAGCTGAGTGTTCTCTTAGCGCCGGGAGGTGGCTCAGAGCCACTGTCTTCTAACTTTCGTTTCTTACTCTTCACCACTTCTTTCTCCTTTTCTTCCACTCCCGGGGGATGAATGATGGACTCCTTTTCGATCTTTGCTTCATCTTTCACGGGCTCTTCTTGTTCGTAGTCTAGAGTTAGCTCACTGTCATCTTCTTGTTCATAGGTGAGTGTGGCATCCGAAGTCTCTCCTCCCTCCTCCTGATCTTCCACAGGTGGCTGGAGAAGGTCTTCAAACTTATAAGCAACATCTGTGCGTGCGTGTGTGTGTGTGAGTGAGTGTGTGGAGAGGGAAATACTGTTTCCTGACCACATACAAGGTTCACTTTCGCAATAATAATCCAACCCAAAATACACTGTTAATCCACATGGGATTGACGAGAAATCGCAGCCTGTATTATTATATTATCTAATGAAGATGGTGCACTGCTTTCCGCTTCTCTTACTCAAATTTGGCTTATTCTTGTTGAAGACGATTCTGATGACATCACCATGACCTAATTGCACCTGCACAGAGATCAGAAATCCACATTTTCAGCTCCACAGAGCTAACTTCTAACCATCTCTGCAGTATTCACCAACTTACCTGTTCTCCCTTCATAATCTTCTTGCCATTCAGTAGCGTCCCATTGGTGGAGGTATCCTTGATGGCCACGCCCACTCTCCCCTCCCCCTTCATCAGCACGCAGTGCATCGTAGACACGAGAGCATTATTAGCAATCATCAGATCCGCGGCTGTGAAAAATAAGAAGTTAACACTTCAATACTTGCAGCCTGGATGACAAAACTATCTCGCAGTATTTCTGAAATAATTTTCGCGCACAAGAGGATTCGCTCACCTTTTCCCCGTCCAATCGTGAACTCATCACCAACGATTGGTATAATTTCTGCGTCCTCGTCTCCGCTAGTGTCTAGATTAACTAGCTGGCCCCACGGAGACTCGAGATCGTCCAGCGAGGACATCTTCAGACTTCTACAACAAAAACACGCGAAGAAACAGAAACTGACTTGGAATCCTGGAATGGGAATGGGACGTAAGACCACACCTACCCCTCTGATAGGTCCACGTATGATCAATGTTCGTAGCGTTTGTAAACAGAAATCGCTCTTGATCTTCTTCCAGGAAAGCTAACCTTCAGAAACGGCACAGTATACGGTAAAAAAAATATCGTTTTGTCATTGAATCTAATCTGATAGGCTTGGTACCTAAAAAATATTCGCGATTTGCCCACATAATCTCTTACTTCATTGTTCTGTTGATTATCGATATATCTAGGATCTGGTTAATTAGAACTTCTTGCGTGGGCTGACGAGGAGTCAAGGTTCTTTGAGGTGACCTGAAGAGGGAGAACTAGAATGGACCCGTACAACTGTATCTGTGAGTACATCTGGTCGATGCGAAGACTACTGACATGGGTACATAGTTATGTATATGTTGGTGGCATGTGTACGTACATGATTCTGGCTAAACATATTTAACTCGTTAGCATTAATAATTATAGATATTGGCACAAGAAAGAACTAATAGCTGCTATTTTGAGAGAAAGGGAGGGGGTGGAGGGGGGAGAGAGAGAGAGAGAGAGAGAGAGAGAGAGAGAGAGAGGTGATACTTGTATATATTAGGTCCCTGGATCGAAACGTCCAAAATTTTGCTATGCTAAGCTAAACAACTCTATCTCATGTAATTTTATTTCACCAGATTCAAGGGCAGAACCATTGCACAGACACAGAGTGTTTCACAGAACGTAAGTGTATAATTATTATGTTATACTTAATTTTTTAACAACAGGGGTGCCCCCCCTCCCCCCCCCCCCCCCCCCCCCCCCAGCTTTATGATAAAGCAAAGCCTCTCTCCTTTCGAGAAGATGAGCGTATCTTTCCCTTACCTTCCTTAGCCTCACTGCCGTTCACTTGAATTCTAGATTCCTGCTCTTGCTTCCTTACCTTGTTCGATATACATCGACAACACCCTTGGGCACTGTGTATTACAGTGGAACCCCTCTATAACGGCCACCATTGGGGAATGAGGTAGTGGCCTTTATAGAGGGGTGGCCTTAACTCAGGGGTTTTTTCCATAAATTGATAAAACAACAACACAACTTGAATTATGCAATAAAATATTATTAAGTAGGATTAAAATATTCTTTAAGAAATGTGGCGAAATTGTTGGACATATTCCATTCAACCTTGCTCCTGTTGCGTCAGCCTTTTTGAAGAGAGCTTCAAACAAAGGACTTGTTGAGGTGACTGGAAATCGTGTCAACCGTGGTGCTGGCTATGGCTTGGAAATTCCATGCAAATACCACTTTTATGGATCTACATTATACATCGAGCGACTGAAAACTATAGTACATAAGATGGCCTATTGTAAACTGATGATTATTAATAAAAAAAGTAGGTGGAGCTGGCCGTAGTATGAGATCATGCGCACTAATGATCGTTAAAGTGGGTAGAGCTGGCCGGTGACGACCTTTACCTTGGCTAAAGTGGGTGGAGCTGGCCGTAGTGCGAGGTCAATACGTATTGGTGAGCATCATTTGGGGCCACAATACGTGGCCGTTGTACGGAGTAGAGGGGTGGCTGCCAACCAGGGGTTTCTTAAGTACTATCTTATATGGAGATGCAATCGGGACCAAGGTGAGTGGCCGTTATAGACAGGGCGGCCGCCCATCAGGGGTGGCCGTTAAGAGGGGTTCCACTGTAATTATATTATCATACCGGGATCATGTGCTCCAGATCGTACATGGTATAATGATACTATTTGATGTGATCTTCTTTTTCAGATCCAGGGTTTGAGGGTGGGGGTGGTGAGTCGACTGGCATGTTCCAACTCGGTATTATCCTAGTGCTCTGGATTGTCATAGCTTTGCTTCTATTCATATTCAGGTCAGCTAATTAGCTAATTAGCTCATGTACATGTAGTCCCATAATAATAATATAGCGACAGGTGGCTGTGACCAAAAGTAAGTGTTTGATTATTTTACTTGAGTGATCAAGCAGTGTTTGTTGGTTCATTAAGATCATTGCATATCAGTGGTTGTTGCGTGCAATGATATTCTGCGACGTCAAAATCTGGAAGGAGATGATTATACTACTATAGTACTATGTGTGTTGCATACTCCTTGTAAATTAAATGTACTCCTGGTATATAGAGCTTACCATTGTAGTGCATCTTGACATTGATCTATGTGTGCATGCTTTTTTCATCTCCTACAGGCCCAACAGCCTCCGTGGCTCAGGTGATGGGAAGCCAGCGCCCCTACCAAATAATGACGTATGTATAGTCAACTTTTTAGATATGCATAGTACATGTATGTTACACCACATTGTATAGCTGTTGCTAATTGGTTGTCCATTAGAAATTGATGTGTTCCGTACGTTCTTTTGTGACAGTTGGGTTCTGTGTCGGTTTCTGGTTATTCTCTCATGCATACTATAGCTTCCTGTGCGTTCCCTAGGCAACCAGGTATTGCACTCAAGATAATGTTAATTAGTGTGTATGTTCCTGGTCTAAAAAAATATTTTCAATAATTATGGCATATCTGAAAGTGTTGTAGTGGCTTGATAATATAATTTCTTGTTATGTTTGCAGAATGACAGGAGACCCTCCCCTACTACGTAATGATTACATCATCATCATCGATATCCGGCATATTATTGTCATGTGTATGCCATGGATCTATAATTATTCATGTATTATGTCACTATTATAATTATTAATTTTGTCATCAATATTTTAACTCTGAACATTTTGAAATGGTGTCAATTCAGTCAATTTCGTTGTGTATTCTGATTTTGTGTATGTTAATAACATGTTGTGTTTGATTACGTGATTGGATGATGCAATGTGCGTGCGGGATTGACCTTTGCATCGAGAGCGCGGAGGTGCACGCACGAGTATACGGAAATTTGTAGGATATCCGGAAACGTAACCACGTGGGAGCTGTGTTGTGCGACCCTTGTACTTGTACTTCGTACAGGCACTAGGTACAGGTATGCAGTGCTAGTGCACGAGTGTGTACTGTATCAAAGTCGGTAACCTCGATCGATCGCAAGCAGCTACTACTCCATCGTATCATCACCACTTCAGCGCTAGGTAGGTTGCTGTATTAAATATCGTGGATACGCAAATTATGTCAGGCAGCGATGTATGTTTTAATAAATTATTAAAACATACATCGCTGCCTGACATAATTATATCGCGATCTTACCAGCTGATGATTGTCTGGTTCTCCAGTCTACCGCACCGCACCGCACAGCGCAGCGATGCTAGATCTGAGAGAACCACAGCTATTAAAGGCTGATCGAGCGGAGCCATAAATTCAATTTTAGCGCCCTTGAAACAGCTATAATATTCTATACAGGCGTATTTATACTTGTATAAAATTCTATGAATTTATTGTAACTGCATTCAACAGCAGCTACTATTTAGGAGGTTTTCTTTATTAATGTTTGGGGGGGGGGGGCATGTTAAAATCGACTAGATTCGAGATGCAACCATGTATGTACATGCAGTGCTATCTGATGCAATCTCTGTATTAAATTTATACCTTGCTCTTTATATATACCATGTATGTGGTTAGACACCTGCAGCATCCGTGAGATAAGGTATCATTAGCATTGACAGAAACTTGGTTGCACTCTCTCGCAAGGATCAGTATCGAACTTGATGCCTGGAATATTAGCTGAGCGGTCAGCGAACAGCGAGGGGTTCTCAGAGGGCAAAGGGGGCCCAATTTCTGAGGGGGGAGATGAAAATCAGCAGACGGAAGAGTCGGGGGGCAGTCTGGGGGACAGTGGACAGAATCAGAAGTTGAAGGAAGCTCTGGAGGAGCTGAATCTCGACAAGAATGGAGAGACTGAGATGGAGGAAGATGAACAGCAACCTAGATTGAGCAGTCCAGACTCAGGTGGGTGGAGAGAAAGAGAGAGAGAGAGAGGTAGAGAGCAAGCAAGCAATTACTTCCTTTGTCATCTCCCTCCTAAAAAAGAGCATGTACGATAGATTGAGGTGTCCTATTGCATTCTCTCTGTGTCCCTATCTCTCGTGTGTCCACCACTCTACAGTATAATGTGACATGGTGGCTTATACAGTTACATGCAACATGTGCAATACCTGTAGTACAGGTACAAAAAAAGCTGCATAGCTTAGGGTGCTGATAAGGTTGACCGCCTGCCTTGTCCTATGTCCCCTATTGTGTGGCTTTTGCCTAAGTACATGTTATTCTACGACCAGCTATATAGCAATGGCAAGGTGTCCACTCGCTGTCTGGTCAGTAGCCTCAATGGGTCCCTGTGTGTGTGTGTGTCTGTGTCTTTGTGAATGAATGTGTTTATTGTGAGTGAGAGCACGACACACACAGTTGTGAATAAAGTGTAAGCTTTTTGATCCCACTAGCTGTGCTATAGCGTTGCCATGGTGACCTATGAATACTCTTCAGTTGACTGTCTCACTAGGTTTAGTATTACATCACTATGGATTCTCATGTCTCAAAATTAATATCAAATATTCCGTTTTTTTTCCCTTCATCATATCACTTCCAACCTGGGTGTTGAGTAACGTTTATTTTTCTCCCTCTTTATCACAGCCAACCTGTCCTTCAGCACGTGTAGCACCAGTGAGGTTGAAGCAGAGAAGGCAGCGTCCTCCAACGAGCACGGCCAAGAGAAGGAAGAAGAGACAGCTGCAGAAGCGTCGGGAGAGAAGGAGAAAGCAGATTCCAAAGGGAAGGCAGCCCCTGCCACGCTTGCTGAAGCCGGGTTTATAACTGTTCACCTAAAGATGCCTGGAGTACCACATCCTGTGGATGTCATGGTAACAGTGAATTTATATTTAATTAGAGTTGAAGCTATCTCTCTCTCTCTCTCTCTCTCTCTCCGCCATCACACACCTCCTCCACACCCCCGTTCTTGTTTGCACACAAATGCACACTCAATGTACACACAACACAGTTGACCTCTCGAGACACGGTCCACGATCTTCTCCAGTATGCCCTTGAGCGGCCAGAGTGCTGTTTCCGCACGGCTCTCTCCGTCAGACACAAGGGGAAGAGGCTCGATGACTTCTTTGAGATCGGTTCCATAGAGAACCTCAGCGATGGAGACACTGTGGAGCTAGTGGAAGGTGTGAGGTTTATCTATCTCGAACTCTTGTCTGTCAATTCGTTCTCTCTTTCTCGCTCTCTCTCTCTCCTCATACTCACAGAGTCCTACTCCCAGAGGGAAGTGCGTACCCATGTCCAGCGTCTGAAAGACCTTCTTTCTACCAATCCTCTTCAGCAGGCCATGAGCTGCAGCGATGGTCTCACGCTCTCCTTTCTTGCCTCCATTACCATCACTGATCCTGAAGGTACATTTCGTCTGACTTGTACATGCATGTACATGTACATGTGCCATACATGTACGTACTTCAACTAATGTGTGTTAATGTACATGTTGAGTGCATACATGCATGTACTAAAATAATCATTTTGATTATAGAGGGGGCATCTAGAGTTGGGGATGACCTTACTGACCCCACAAAGTTAGAGCCACCGTCCTTCATCCTGCCGCAGCTGTTGTCCACTGACCCCGCCCACCAGCCGGACCACACCCCTTCCTTAGTGACCCCACCGCCCCTCACTCCGTTCTACCCTCCTAATCTCAGCAAGCAGTTCAAGGTAGCTATGATATACTAGAGAGGAAAAAAATTACCATACCTTAAAAAATTTTCTTGTTAATTTTTCTTTTTCAGTTCCCAGATTGTCTCAAATCTCTATGCTACAGTTCATGGAACCCTCCACCCAGTGCCAGGAAAATGAAGGGTACCCCTACTGATAATTTTAATAATAATTATCAGTTAATTTAATAATCCTTTTTGTTGCCTAGGTGACCTTGCGTACCTTGAGGTGACGACGCTGGAGGGTCAGGTGCATTACATCACTGCCACGCCCACTGGCTTCTACCTCAACCGCAGCACCAGCCAGGAGAACTTTGACCCCACCCCCAAGAAGGCTCACCATCACAGTAGACACTTGGTTGGCCTACTCTCACAGGCAAGACCAAAAAAATTTTTTTGTCAAAAATTTTTTTTTATCCTCTCATTCCCCTTTTTTGCTTGTAGATTAGTCCACTATTCAAGAAAAATTTCTCTCAGCTCCAAAAATTTGGGTAGGTAGCAGAAACAAACACAAACGAGCTCACAGTTAGCACATTTTGTTTAATAATTTTCAGCGCTACTTTGTCGCAAGATTTTAACAAATTTTCATTTTGTTTGCAGCGATCATCGCCATGCGTTTGAGGTTCTCCCCGTCCCCTACCCTGTGGTCCCCTGGGTCACCCCGAGACCAGAACACAAACCGGCCAGCTTCAGGATCGACGACAGTACGTGAATGAGTATGGAGGGAGGGGAGAGGGGTATTGGAATGGGGGATGGGAATGGGACTGTTGACCTTTCCTTTGATGGCTGTGGGAAAGGGTGGAGAATGCCAAAACTGTCTCCAAACAGTCATGCTCCTGGAATGGTCATAATCTGTCGCCCAGCCATGAGGGAGTGGGGGCTGATGGGATTAGCTAGGGAGCTGTGGTTTGGATCCTCACCTCTAGCTCTGTTCTCTCTCTCTCTCTGTCTCTGTCTCTGTCTTGTCTGAGTATGTGGCATGACGTTTCTTGGATGTCACATTTCTGGATTAAGTTAGCAGCTCTTTTAGTGGCACATGGCATGTATACAATGGGCATACAGATTATTAGTGAAATTTGAGGACTCATAATTATCTTGACCATAAAATTTATTGGACGCAAAAGTTAACCGTGTTATGCTGTGTATGTGTCTGTTTGTCAGGTCTTGGTCTCCGAGCGGTACCGGATGAGGTGGTCCTGGGTCAGATGAGAGACTGGAACGAGGAGCTGCAGACAGCGAGAGAGCTACCCACTGACTCACCAGCTGCCAAAGTCTTCAGAGACAGGACCCTCTTTAAGGTAGCTAGATAAAGCTGCCCCCCCTCCAGTCTCTCTCTCTCTCTCTCACTCTCTCTCTCTCTCTCTCTCTCTCTCTCTCTCAGCTCCCATATTGGGGGAGGGGGGGAACACTGGGTTTTTAAAGTAGACTGTTGTTTATCATGCAGAGAATCAGTTTTTGCATACTTAAACCCTTTGCCCCCCCCCCCCCCCGCCTCCCTTTGACCCTTCATTATGAATATAAGTAAAGGAAATTTCTGCCATTCCTTGAATCTGCATGATCAAAAATTAATAATTTTTCTCTCTTCTTGATAATAGCATAATTAGCTATTTTTTTTATCGAGAAAAAGTTAATTTTTAGAAAATGTTTTTTTTTTTTTCAGGTTCACTCTGACTTTGTCCAAGCGTCGAGGCGTGGAGCAGTGGCTGCCATTGATGGAATGCTCACACCACTCAACCCAGGGGATGAACAAAGGTACATAACTAGTCACATGACTATCACATGGCCAAATGTAGGTCATATGACTGGACTATCACTAGGTCACATGTATACAATATTGATACATACCGTAGATCGGGACATTTTTACCGTTAAAAATTTTTCGCCAGTTGCTTAGGTGGCGAAAATTAAACGCACGAAATATTTGAGTAATGTATGACGACCTATACCAGGTTCAGCCTGGCGGCGAAAATTAGACTACACGAAAAATTTACAAGTGAAATATTTTACCGGCGAAAATATCCCGATCTGCAGTAATGTTTATGAATGGTTGTCAATATTGACGATCATGTGATATTGTGTTGTATATTGCCTCAGGCATCGGATGTACATTTGGAACAACATCTTCTTCAGCCTTGCCTCCGATGGGCGTGACCACTACAAGGAGTTTGGAGGGGATGAGGCCGCACATGCAGCCGCAGTAAGTCGGGGGGTAGGGAAGAGGGAGGTGAGCGGGGTATGAATGAATTATTTTCGGGGGGGGGAGGGGGGAGTGGGAAAAAAGTGGTAAAAATATTACTTTTTTTGTTTGGTTTCAGTTTTTTTGTTAGTGCTTGCATAATAATAATATTATTTTCTTGGTAGGGTGCTGATCTACAAGGCGTGGCTGCCTACGAGAGGTTGGATTCGAAAGGTCTCTTCACGTTGGGCACAGTGTTGGTGGACTACAGAGGGTTCAGGGTCGTTTGCCAATCCATCATTCCAGGTAAGAAATGGAAGATTTGAAAGTAGACTGAATCATCTCCCCACCTCTCTTCCTCCAGGCCTCCTTCAAAAGGAGCAAGACTCGGCCGTTGTGTATGGATCCACTGACACTGGCAAGACAGTCTTTACAAACGACAAATTTAAGGAACTGGTGAGCAAATTTCTCTCTTGTACCTCATTATCTCTCTTCATTCACAATCATGTAGTCGTTAATAATTTTACATACTCCCTTCATTTGTACATGTAAATGATGATAATATTGTTATATATATTATTGGCTACACTAAAATTTAATTCTGCATGCGTACAGCTCAAGAAGATTGCAAATGACTTCCACATCAAAGACCATAAGTGAGTATCGTTTGAAATTCTGAAATAATATTGCACAATAAAATAATCGTCACCCTCCCCACCACTCCACCACTACCGTTTCCTAGGATACGGACAGAGAAGGATGAGGTTGTAACCCTGCCCTCTTCATTTGAAGTCAAAGTAAGTTGCCTGTGGTAGCTTCAGTCCTCTAATGTACTGTCTCAGTGTTACTGATCTGACTACAAAGAGATATGAGGTAACAGTATAATTGGTTGCAGGTGAAGGCATAGATGGTTTCCCAGTAATACTATGTAATAATTTATGAGTGTGTTTGTATGTGTTAGTTGCTGGCAGGCTTTCCTGCCTCCCTGTCTCAGTCATACTGTGTAACACTTGGCTTCTTAGTGCCTCTTTTTGTAATTCTACTTCTTAGTATGTAATAGTGTGCAATGGCTCTTTGGCTGTGGCCCTCCATGCAGCCAGTGTATGTGCAGTGGGTGTTTATCTTGTTAATGGATTGGTATTGATAAGGTGTGAGTTAGTTGGTCGGATAAAATCTCAGCAGCTGCTCCATAGCCTCCCAAACTACCTAGCTGGTTCCAGCAAAAAAAAAAAAAAGTATTTGAATGATCGATCAATAATTGTCTTTCTTAGCGATATTGTGTTGTTAGTAACGATAAATTCTAGTACATTGTTCCATTCTGCCCCCCCCCCCCCCCCCAAAACCCCTCAGGGCATCATTGGCAACGACTCCCGCCACTATGCGTTGGACTTGTTTCGTATCTTTCCCCCGGACGCCAACTTCCTGGTGAGGCCCGAGGGGACGAGGATACGTCACAAGATGGCCGTCCTCAGACCAGAGATGATCGATACATTTCTAAGGTAAATAATTATGGCAGACCAGTGAAACCTTTTTGATTTAACTTCTTTAAGAAGTCTATAAGTGAGCTGAGAGGTCCCTAAGTGAAATTAATAGACCTCCAACTGACCAATCAGATTGCTGTATTTGTTACAACTGTATTATTCTAAGTATCTTTAGAATTCACTGACGGAGCCTGAAACACTTTTAGTGGGGGATGTAAGTACATTGCCAAGACTGAAGTGACTATGGTCCTATATAGTGGTGCAAAATTGTGTAGATGAAAGGTTCTACATGTATCTAATTAAATGTCCCTGGTAATTTTTGGCTCGTTTGAGGTGATTTTGGTCATCATCATTGGAACGAGTTCTGTTCATTGGGCTGTAAATTTAATAATATTGGCACATACCCTGAACTCCCTGCCCTGCTATGAGCTTCTTTGAGTGAAACCTTATTGTTGAAGCACATGTAAGTAGTGACACTTTCATCTTTTGTGTAGCTACAAGTTCATGATGTTTTTGAAGTTGGTCCGTGAAAAGACTTGCACTGTGAGAGAGGCTCAGAAAGAACAAAAGGTACTGCATGTTGGGATATTAAAGCTGAGACAATGTTGTTTAGATGCACAATGTCATATTATAATATGTGACGTATCATTTTTATAAAAGGAGAAAGAGAAAGAGAAGAAAGAGAATAAGTCTTCTGGAGATGGCTCTAAGACAGCTGGAGAGGGAGAGGGAGAAGGCAAGGCAGAAACTAGTGATGAAGTTTCCAAAGATGCTTCTAGTACTACTACTACTACTGATGATGTTGATGCCATGGTAACAAGTAACTCAGAACAAGATGAAGCCAGCACTCAAACTAATACAACCACCAGCACTTTGAAAAGTGAGGCCAGTGCAGCTAGAGAGGGAGAAGAACCTGACATGGCTGGAGAGGGCAAGGAGGAAGGAGATATGGAAGGAAAGAATGAGTCCAAGGATGGAAAAGACCTTCCTTCTCCTCCCCCCACTGACTCTTCAAGCGATAAAATGGACACCTCTCCAGTGCCACCCACAGCTAGTAGCAGTACCAGCATTGCTCCTACTAGTGGTTTGTCTCCTAGTTTGGGAGGGCTGGGGAGACATCGTGGCCTCACTGAGCAGCTGTCTTGCTCTCCCTCCTCTCTCTCTCGGGTGTCCAATAATATGGCCGCCATGTCTGCGTCGAAGGTCACTGCTGCTGGATCGACATGTTTGTCCAGCTCTATGACACCAAGTGAACAGCTAAAGCAACAGCAACTGCTTCAGGTAAATAAGGACATTCTCTCTCTCTCTCTCTCTCTCCCCTCCCTTCCCCCCTTTCTCTCATATACATCCATGTACACATGCACACACTTCAAAATCATAAATTTTACAATTTCTCCCCCTCACTCCCTCCCTCCTACAGATTGTCGAAGCTAGTGACCTTCTTGTGGGCAGTGATGTTTTGCTTCTTGAGAGTCAGGTTGCGTCAGAGGAGAAGGAGGTGGGGCCAGAGATCCCCGGCGACCAGGAACAGCTGTCCAAACTAGATACCATCCTCGAGGGAGGCAAGGAGGAGCTGGACAAGGAACTCACCTCCTCTGAGCTGGAAGGTTAGTGCTATTTTTTGCCAAATTTTTTGAAAAAATACAGTAGTTTGATGTACACAAAATTTCATCCATAACTGAAAATTTTTTAACTGCTTGTGCTTTGACTCAGTGCTAATTTCTTATCTTCTCTCATCATTTCCTGTATCAACTCTTAGAAGGGCTGGGGGCAGTCTCTTATTATTAGAATTTTGCTCCTACATTTTGTTTTGTTTCTTTTTGCCATCTGCAGACCACCCTGAGGTGGCAGCTGCTATCAGGGAGGCAGCGAGGGAGGCGGGGTCCTCCAGCGCTGAGGAGTACACTGTCAAATTCAACGTCGACATCTTAGCACCCAACGTCAAACACGCTGATTCACAGGTGAGTGGAAAAGACCGAACATTTTCAAGGGAGCCAGCCAACACACTAAGCAGAGAGAAAATGGATACCTCTTTGACTTTATTTATCTTCCTCTTTCTCTCTCTCTAGGAGGAGTTGTTGAGGGATCGTCAGTTGGTCATGGAAGCAGCTGGCTTCCTCACCGAGAGTGTAGCCTCGCGCTTCATCCGAGACTGCATCCAGCTGACGGTCACGCCCACTGACGGGGAGGCCCTCAAGGCGGCGCTGCACACGAGGGGAATCAACATCCGATACCTCGGGTTCATCGCACAGATAGCAGCTAAGAGGGAGGACCTTAGACACTTGATGGTGAGGGGGGGCGGGGGGAGAGGAGGGGGGATTTTTAAAAAAAATTTTTACTCGGTATTTGTTTACCCCCACAGCACCTATGCATCAGTGAGATGGTCGTTAGAGTAGCAAAGAAGAGATTCAGAAAGTTGCTTCAAGACAGTAAGTCCGAGATACGTGCGTCATTTATGACAATGTGTACGTTCAACATTTCTGTGGACGTTTCATACAACGTTCAGCTCCCCTTCAGTTGACCTCTGAGGCAGTGGCGCACTTCCTCAACTGTTTCCTGAGCACTTTGCCATTTCCTGAGGGCACACAAGAAGAGGTATGAATAATTTACTCCATACTTATTGTAATAATTATTTTTATAATTTTTTGGTGCGTCTCTCTCACCAGCAGCACCCTGTTCAGAATGGGCATGCGAAGAAAAGCAGAAAGAAGAAGGGAGCAAGGAACCAGAAAGGTGAGTGAATGGTCATGTAACTGATCATGTGATGCAAGAATTGACATGCTAAATGTACAAATTTATATTAATTTTATACAGTTCCTGCACATTTGAAGATAACCTCTGTGACGTTGTGGGCGGAGATAAAGGAGGAGGTCGACTGGTACTACCGACACACACTAGAATAGTGAGTTGCCGTGGGAGACTAGTTAGTGATGTAATGATGACATCATCCTTACTAACGCAGCTCAAGCGTCGCAGATATGTGCGCAAAGACAAAGCTTCATCAGTTAGCTCTTCTCAGAGAGCTGTGCAAGAAGATGGGTAAATAATAATTTTGGTAGAAGGTGCTAGTAAAAATTGTACACCTCTCTCTCTCTTTCTCTCTTTTCCTCTCTCTCTCTCCTTCTAGGTGTGCAGCTGTTGTATCGAGACTATGACTTTACCGTCCAGCCAGTGTTCACTGATGATGATGTCATTGCCATGGTACCCATTGTCAAACACACAGACTTCAGGGTATGCTAATGCTATAGACTGGCAGCTGCTCTGTAGAAATTCAATCTCTCACTATTGATTCTTTGTGTATTATGCAGCCTCTGGACCCCATCACAATATTTGAGCTTGCCCAGACCAAATTTTCTCAAGGTAAGCCATTTGGAGTAAGTAATGTATAAAATTTAACGTTAGCATGGATCAAAAATAATATTAATTTTATGCATGTATAAATGTTAGCATGGCTCATAACAGTTACCAATGTTGTATACTTGTAATGCATCTCCAGGTGACCTGAAGAGTGCCCTAGAGCTGTTCGAGGACTCCCTCCAGATGTTTGTCCAGGTGTATGGTCCCATCCACACGGACATCGCTAACTGCTACCGTCACCTCGCTCGGCTCAACTACATCCTCAACAACCCCGTCAACGCGCTGGCCTATCAGCACAAGGCCACGCTGGTGTTCGAGCGAGTCCTAGGGGTCGACCACCCCGAGACGCTCTCGGCCTACGTGAACCTTGCACTCTACTGTCACAACACTAACCAGACGGCCACCGCCCTCAGGCTGCTCTACAGGTGAGCCGGAGCTGACGCAACCAATCAGATTAGTGAGTGAAGGATGCTGAGTCTGAGAAGTCCACACATTTTCGTATCGTCTAGCCCTTCAAAATTATGATAAAAAAAATATCGCCTGTGAAATGTGTAGCGGGCTAGAAATTTCAATTGTTGCTTCCTGACGATAATAATTAGTGTCAATTTGATAATATTGGTTGTTTTTACTACCAAATTATCACCCATTGTGTCACCATTTTGCTTGCTTTTTATCATTGTATTTCTTCTCCCATTGCAGGGCTCGCTACCTTCTCTTGCTGATGTTTGGTGAGGACCATCCCGAGATGGCCACCTGCGACAGCAACATCGCCATCATCCTCCACACCATCAGAGACTACAAAAACTCACTCCTCTTCCTCGAGAGCACAAAGAGGATCCACGAAAAGTAAGCTCTTAGCTATCTACACACAATATATGTAAACGTCTCAAGTAAAAATCAATCATTAATTTTGTTGCACTTTGCCAAAATTGGGAATAGTTGCAAATTGTATTTCAGAGAATTTTGAAAATTCACATTCTTAAACTTTTCAGGCTTTTCATAGAGGGATCTTTATAGTTTTATTGCTATTTAGGCCATTTCCCGTATTGAAGTGTAATGAATTTTTTTATTTACTTGATGCATTCACATATAATTATAGTGGGTCTTTGACAGTTGCTGCTATCTCCAGTAGTATGGAGTTTCATTCATACAAGTGAAAATAAAATGGCAAATTTAAATTTGACGTATTCATGTCATAGAGAGCTGTTCGATACAAAGTCAAGATTTAGAGATTACGGTACATAAATATTTTTCCTTTAGGTACCACGGGTCATGGTCGCTGCAGACGGCGCTGACCCATCACCTGATGGCCAGGGTACAGTCGTTCCTTGGCGACTTCAGGGCAGCTCTGTCACACGAGAAGACAACCTTCTCCATCTACAACAAAAAGGTAGCTAGTGCATGTAGCTAATGCTGATGTTAGCGCATGGGCACAAAATTTTACTTTTTTGGGGTCAATCTGCAGAAATACAATTGAACATTAGTACCAGCAAAAATAGACACCTTTGTTATCTGCTTCATCGATCTCTCTTTCTTTCTTCTTTCTTTCCAGTTTGGTGGAGACCATGAAAGGACCAAGGAGAGCTCCCTCTGTCTCAATGAGCTGACGGAGAAGGCAGTCACCATGCAAAAGACGGTACGTGAGCTAACTAATGGAGAAGAAGAGATTTTTTTACTCGTAACTGGATATTATTATACTTGTTTCTTTCTTTGTTTAGATAAATGAGATGATAAGCAGAGGTGCTGCTAGAGTGCTGGTGAGAAATTAATAAAATTATGGCAATCTATGCTACTGACCTCAAAATTGAAATCCACCAATGCCTTTGCCAACCAGCAAATTAGTTCAGAATGCACGACATTGTACTTTATGTACACCAGTGTTTGATGGTGATGCTTTGTCATAAATATTAATGATAATTTTAATAAATTTGTACGTACTGTGTAGGTTGATCTTCCTGGGTCTTGGGGAGAGGTGGTGGGGATGGTCAGTGGCGGACAAGACCCTCGGCAGCAGGCACATGCACAGCAACGATCACGCCCACAGTGAGTCTTCGCTGCATGGAGATTTGACGACCATTTCCACACGTAGCTCATGATATGGAAATGGTCGCTAATATTGCATGCGTATTTTGATACTGTTACCACCTTATAAACTTTCTTTTCTGCAGCATTGTTCGTAAACGGAAGAAGCACGGCAAGCAGCAACAAACTAGTTCAACTGAGTGATCAGGTTTCTCTATTTATTGCCCACCATCACGTTCCTCATGATCTTTTGTACAGTCTAGTCAAATTAATAAGGCACTTAATTGGCAGGTGCAACCAATTTATTATAAAATGTATCAAAATCATTATTATTATATACTTATTACCATAGTAGAACGACGATACCGGGAAATATCACGAGTTCATTGCCGCGTATTGTTACGAGTGCGAAGCACGAGTAACAATGCAAAAGGCAATGAACGAGTGGTATTTCCTAGGTATCGTCGTTCTACTATGGCAATAAGTATATAATAATAATGATTTTGATACATTTTATAATAAATTGGTATTTTATAATAAATTATTTTATAATAAATTGGTATTTTGTGAAAACAATTATTAATTAATGTATTTGTCTCAATAATTATATACCCCACAGATGGTGAATGATAAAAATTAAATTTCATAATAGTTGGCAGAGAGGGGATATAATATGATGTGCACAGACCTTATATTAATTAAATTGAGCCATACAAGAATCAATAATGATATTATATTGACGTGAATGAAATATATACAGTTTGCTGATTTAGCTACTGTGTTAACTTTCCGTCGGCAATGTTTGAGAGCTTGGGAAATGTGATGCCCTTCTTCTCGAGCTGATCCTGTGACCATAGCACCAGTTTCATCAGCGTGCTGAGTTTAGACAATGCCTCCTGGTCGTGGCTAGCCAGGAGGGCTGCATTCAGCTCACTAATCACCTTCAATCTCTGTGACGGCTGCAACAGTTCGGAAAATGGACAGCTTGTTGCGTCATCAAAGGCTAGGAGACCCAAAGATTGTTCTAATTCGTCTAAAAACTCAGGGTTCTCCTCGCCCCTGGCCGACAGTTCACTCTGAGCATACTTGAGCACTTGTTCCGTCTTTCCTTCACGAATCAGCTCAAGCAGCTGTTGCTGTTGGAGATGGAAGAAGAGGCTAGGATTTGTGTCCAAGACTTCAGGGTCGATATCGTTCACCAGCTCCACGGCGTCCTGTATGGCGCCAGACTCGATAGCTCCTCTGATTTTTATCTGGTCGTCCAGCATGGCCATGTCAACGCCAGGCTCTACACCGCTCTCCTTCTGGAAGCTGAGGACCGCCTCTTTGAAGCCTTCTTTCACGAGGTACTCCATGATAATCTTGTTGATTTCGGCTCTTGGTAGGTGGTAGGCTTTCACCTTCTCTTCCCACTGAGCCTGGTCGACTGAACTCGAAGGCTTGGCCGCAGGCGTAGTAGATACCTCCATCTTTGTCTGGGTTGGTTGGGTGGTTTTGTTTTCAGCCTGTGTACTTTTACTCTAAATAGAGCACATCAGAATTACTTTTACGGGTCAAAGTTCAAATTGCAAGGGTGCGCAAAAACAACTTACCGTATTTCTTCTAAAAATTCGGCCCTTCTAATTATTCGGCACCCTTTACCGAATGACTGAATATAGTCTCTAATTTTTCGGCAAAGGTCGTCATGCGTATATGCTATAAACGGGAATGGAATGCGGACGCAGACAGCTGAATGTTGAATACTAACCTCTAAAAATTCGGCGAAGCTAAAGCAATATTATTATTTTCATGCCGAATTTTTAGAAGAAATACGGTAGTCGATCTATGAAGTTTGCAAAGGCATGTCCGGCGAGAAGAAGTATGGTTTGATCATTCCTGCGAGGAAGAAGGCTGGGGCTGCAGCGGGAGGGAGGCCTATTGCCAAGCCTTCAGTGTTTGGAGACAGCTCCAGTGATGAAGAGGTATGTATGGTCACATGGTATATAATTATGGAGATTACATGCTGAATGTTTAATAATATCGCAGGACTCTGGTGGAAAGAAAGGATTCAAGAGTTCTTTTTGGAAAGAGAATAAAAAGAGAGCAAAACAAGTCGAGGTACGTACAGCCCTGGCCTGAATTCAATCCAAAACGTCCAATTAATATATTCTCACATGCATGATTCTCACAAATATGTCGTTGTGTTTCAATATAATTTCCAGAACCATGAGGCAGTTGTGAAGGCACTTGCTGAAGATCCCTCCGTGTTTGAGTACGATAACATCTACGATGATCTCCAGGAAAAGAAAAAGAAGTCAGACCCTCGACTACAGAAGAAAGACAACAGGGTGAGGTCATCAATATTCTCACTACCGTAGATCACGAAATTTTCGCCATTAAAACTTTCATCGATGACGAAAATTAAACACGCGAAATATTTTGTGTAATGTACGTCGACCTATACCTATTTTGGTCGCTAAAATCAGGCGACGAAATTTAGACTTTACAAGCGAAATATTTTACCGGCGAAAATATCTATGTTATCTCTCAGTTTTTGTGCTGGCATGCTTACGTAGTGATAGTAGTCTCATTTCTTCAATTTTTTCAGCCCAAGTATATCTACAACTTAAAGAAGACTGCCGAGCGAAGAAAGTTAGAGCAGGACATCATCTATGAGCGGAAGGTCCAGAGGGATATGGAGAAGGAGGGGAAGGAGTATGGAGACAAGGAGACCTTCCTCACCTCAGCCTACAGACAGAAGCTGGAGGAGAGGAAACAGATGGAGGAGGAATTGAAACAAGAAGAGGCTAAGGAAGGTGAGGAGAGTAGCAGCTGAGCTGAGATGAGTGGAGATGGCTCAGATAATAATAATAATAATTATTGTCTCATTTTTAGGCTTCTAGGCTTTTAGGATATTATTGTGGTTTACCGTATAGCCAGAAATATTGGCGGGAATTAAATTTGGCGGTTGAGCCCAAAATCGCTATTGCAAGAATATTAGTGGATTTAAATTTGGCGGTACGGGATCACCATACGTATAATTATAATATTATATGTGAGTAGGAAATTTTGGTGGATTTTAATTTGGTGGTTGTAATATAGACTGCCAAACCGCCAAATTTAATTCCTCGTCAAATTTTCCGGCTATACGGTATATCAAACTGATGTGATACTTATAGGCTTATTTAACTAATTTGTGTATCTGCAGCTGCCAATGATGTGACCAAGCAGAAAGACTTGAGCAGATTTCACCGCCATCTGTTGAACCGACTCGACCGTGGACCTGAGGAAGAGAAGCCTAGAGAAAAAGAGCCAACCACATCACAAAGGAGGACTTCGGGAGAAAGAAGTAGTAGCCACAGCGAGAGGGAGAGAGAAAGAGAAAGAAGAGATAGAGACAGAGATCGGCGGAGGAGTGAGAGTGGTGAGGATGGAAGACAAAGAGAGCGAAGGAGATCTGGTGAGGAGAGGAGACGATCAAGGCACCATTCAGACAGGTCTAATGAAGGGGAGAACCCTATAATTCCACAAGTGGTTGAAAACAAAAATGGTGAGCAGCAAGTACAAGAAGAAAAGACTGAAATTGAGGAAGAGAGAGGAGAGGAGAGAATGGAAGGAGGCGAAGAACAGACTAGTTTTGTTGAAGAAGAAGGTCTGAAACTGCCATCAGAGCTCACCCAGGAGGACAAGGAAGAGAGGAGAAAGGTGGCAGCTGCCAAGAGAACTGACTCACAAGCACAGCTCTCTGCCAAGGAGAGGTATCTGGCCAGGAAGAGGGCAAAGACTTCAGCCCCTGTAATCACTAAGGATGATTAATGAATTTTTGTTGTCAAAATTAATTTTATAGACTACCTTAGCTATACATAAAAATTATTAATGATGCTATTATCATTGTCCTGGATCAGTGTATACATGTGTCATTGTTTTGTGCCATCAGCTTATTACCGTCAACTCCAACAGCAGTGCTAATGCAACCTGCAATATCAATAAAATAATAATAATTATTATTATTATGTCTGGGTTTGGGTTCTATGCTAGTGAATAAAAAAAAAAAAAATTATAACCCCATCCTCCCGTCGACCTTCCGAGCTCTAGGCTGGAACGTTGGTCAGGGTACACTGCAGACATTACTGCAGCCAGTTAGGCTTCTGTGTCACAGCCATAGGGGACCGAAGTCAGCCTATGGTGGATTACCAGGCTTTGTCCAGGATGGTGGGTATTCAAGGGAGGAACCTGGGCTAGTCTCGCAAGCCAGACCCTCACACTCCGCAGCGTTTAGGCCACACAAATAAAATTACTTGTTTCTCAGGCCCGCCCGCCTCGTTTTTTCCTACCCGCATGGGCCTTTTTTATTTCGCATTCTGAAGCTTTTCCGGTAAAGGTCGTCAGCACTAAAAGTGTTGGCTATTAGGTAAGAGGCCAGTTTACATAGGAACCTGACCAATTTACATAGAAACTGACCAATATATATAGGAAATTGACCTATATACATAGAAACTGGCCATTTGCATAGGAAACTGACCAAAATAAAGCTTATTTCCATTTTTTGTCTTATTTTTCAATATGTTTGCTACGTATTATACTTTGCCTTAAAAAAAAAAAAGAAATTTAATTAAAAAAAAAAGCCTCATCCCCTCATCGATTTGAGAAGAAATATGCCTGAGAAACAAGTAATTTTTTTTGTTCGGCCTTAGTTCTTTCAGGATAAACACGCGGGGGGAGGGTCTGGCCCACTGCCTATGCCCGTTTGGATCCATGATTTCGTAACATTTCGACACATGACGTTCAACTGCGTGATGTAATTCAAAATCTCGCTCGAAAATGGTAGCCACGGAAGCACAAAGAAACAACTTGAACAAGGGACGCTACTTTTTCGATAGTAGAAAATGCCCAAACGGTAAGTCAACTTCCAAAAAACCTCGCCGTTCACCAGCTATACGCAGGATAAACATTGAACGTGACGTAATCATATTTTCCACGAATCTGATTGGCCAGACAACATCTTGAGGAAGCATGAATCGGGTATAGGCAGTGGGCCAGACTCCCTCCGCGTGTTTTTCCTGAAAGAACTAAAACGCTGTGGAGTGTGAGGGTCTGGCTTGCGAGACTAAACCTGGGCGACCCCTAAGCCATATATGCCCAGGACCATGTGCAGTTTTCAGCTGCGGATGCCAGAGGGGGCACCCCTGACATCGTCTAGCCCCGATAGTCCCTACTGGAAAATGCTATTTATTGAGCTGGGACAGGGGGTAGCAAAACGCGTATGGGTTTCACGTTGGAATGTACGGACCGTGACGTAATTAATTAAAAGCTATGAATATCATTAACTCTGTACCGCCCGCATCCATAAGTGTATCTCGGTAACGGAAAGAGCTATGAAGCTGAAACAAAAACCAAAATGTAATCCATAAACAGATGAAAGCAGCTACCATGGTTCTGAACATGTTACTTTATATCTAGAATATGCCACATGATTGTATGAATTGAGAAAGATGAAGAAGCTGGCTAGCTACTTCATGGATTCATGCTTCCTCAAAGACAATTGACAATTCATGCATAGCTACATGCCAGCAAATATACAAAGAAAATACTTAGACCAAAAATACTTGTCATACTTACTAAAGTAATGATGGAACTGATACCTCCGTCCAGGCTCAAGCTTCCACCAGTTGCAAGCCGACCACAGAGTATCTGTGATCCAAACTCACATAGATTTCCATTCCCATCACACATTCTGGTAAATCCATAGCAAATATCACCAAAGTCACAATCACTGCAGTTAGCAAAGCAGTTAGGCGGTGGTCCACCAACCCAGTATGGGGCATAGTTTGACTTATCCTGACAGCACAAGGAACTAGATCCACTGCTGCACCTAGCTCCGTCTGGTCGCAGGCATGCACTGGACTCCAGTCGGAAGGGATATTCCACGGGACACTCACTAACACCAATTCCACAGGTGCTCCACTTACACTTAGGACTTATTTCTTGAAGTTGTGACACCACACATCCCGAGAGAGAAATACACCAAATTAAAAGCAGCTTCTCCATGGATGTCTTTTTTTCGTATGCTACAGATCACAGATTCTTTAGTAGTACCAGGTTACTGTACGTTCAATGGCATGTAGCATGCATGAACTCATGTGTACAGTATGGTCTCAACTGAGTCACTTTTGTGCGAGAGTTAACTAAATTATTGTTATTAATCGATTCACAACAGTATTATGTTGCAATCATTGGCACACCCTAGGCTAAACAAGTGCATAAGCTGCAAATGGATTCCACGGTGTCCATAGCATGCAATTAGTAGCTATTTATAGACATGTTATGAGGGGATAGCCACATCAGAGTCCCTATAATGTAGGGATTAAATTTTTTAGAACTACATGCAGCCAATCAGATGCACTAATTTATCATTTGTGTAAATTTTTAAGTCTATAAACAATATTTCTCTACTAATAATTAGCAGTATAATACAGACTAAGTCCATAATGTTAATTGAATAATTATACTATAGCACGATCACTAGGCATAATGTTAGCCTTTCGCTACAACTTCTCCGGCATAATTCTTATTCTGGGCATGGCTCTTTCTCTTCTTATGACACACGTAGCTCATAACAGTGAGAAGTGTTACCAAGATAGTGACAATCACTCCACCAATAAAGCTCCCAACGTAGCCCCCAATAATAAAATCGCGTCTTGATTTGATAGGATCATTTTTAGTACACTGACTGCCACATAGCATCTGAGAAGATGTATTGGCACAACTTTTTCCACAGTCATTGCACTTTCTCCTTTGGTTGTAGCAGAAATCACCAGGGTTACAGTCACTGCAGGTGGCGAAACAGTTGGGCGGTGTGCCGACCCAGTACGGTCTGTAGTCGACAGACTGATTGCAGCACAAAATGCTGATGCCACCGCACGACATTCCGTCAGGTTGAACGCATAAACCCGACTCCACCTTTACAGGATAACTAAGATCGTTGCAGAAGTCGATCCCGCACGCAGTCCAGTCGCATTCAAGCTGAATATCCTTCCCAAACGATAGAAGGACCAGGTAGGGTACATATGCAGAAACGAAGTAAACCAGAAAGAGTTTTTCCATCATGATCATCCAAGGGCAATTAATGGTCCAAAATTATTATAATATTATGCGCATGCGCAGTATGACGTTGTTCTGAAGAACGTATCATTAAATTTTCATACAACTGCAGTATAATGAATGAATAAAAAAAATTAAATAGAGACTTCATATCTTATGTCTCAACTGAGCTGGTAAAAGTTTTCCCCAGAACGAGCTGTATGGATGAACAGTGTTCACCCTCTCTCCCCTGTCGTTGACAATCTCTCTCTGTTCACATGCCCACTGAAATATCCCACCCTCCAGATTGTAAATGTCTAGTTTGCCGACATCAGCAGTCTTGTCCATTCCTTCACCAGCTCCTACAGCTGCAGTACCAGAGTCTGAACTTTGATCCACTGAAATTTCGTCAGATGCCACTTTCTTTTTGTGCTGACTAAACAGTTTTTGTGCCACCATAGACGACCGATAGCCAACTGAGCAATAGCATACAACTGAAGAATGAAATTAATGTAAAAACGTAATGATAAATCTATTATATTAATTTGCATAAATTCACTTTTAGAATCCGGTGTGATCCCAAGTGTGTCTATCGAGCATTCCTCCTGCGGATCCACCTGCACTGCTCCAGGTAGGTGGCTCACGTGATACTCCTCCGCTGGCCTTGTGTCCTGAGGTAGAAAAATTCACCAAGAAAGCTATGAGTCCAGACTACTATTTTAATAACTTGAGTGGCTGTCTTGATCTCACCAGAATGATAAGTTTGTCTCGAGTATCTTGTCTCCATTTCTCCAGCTGGTCGCAGCTAACGTTTCTCACAGACGGGTACTTCTTACTGATGCCATAGATCGTCATTCGCATCGAGAAAGACTTGCTATTCGACTCACCACCAACATCAGCCTCAGCCATGGTAGATAGTAGAAATAGGTAAGTGGTCGACAAGCAACCACGCCCACCTTCCAGTCCTAAATAATGCACACCTAAGTACCTTGCACAACACGTGTGCTACGTGAAGAAATCCAGCTACCCAGAGCGATCGTGAAGTAGCTACCGCCGTCGAAGATGGACGCCGTAAAGTCCTTCTTAAAGGGGTACACGACGTCGAAAACTAACAAGCGCAAACAGCTGATCGAAGATCTAGTCCTCGCTCTATCCACCTCAATCAGCGGTAATTAAAATCGACCCTTGATTGGCTCATCATTAATACAATTATGTGATTGGTGCTTGATCTTTTTCTATAGAACTCCCAGCGCCCGCGTTGAAGCTGGTCATTACTTCATTGGTGGCTACACTGTTCCGATACAGGTAAATTAATTACCCCCACATTAATTAACAAATAATTGATTAAGTAATTGGTTTTAATAATTGCCCCCCTCCCCCCTCTACAGTGATCGGGGGTCTAGGCTGGCTGTATCGAGTGCTCTGCAAAAATTATGCTCCTGTCATGGTACATTAACAATTTCACATGTCAAATTTATTATTTTTTTTTTACGTATCAACTATTACTATAGCAATGAGCATTACATACATGTAGGTTACATTTTAGATACATTTTCCCCCCATGCAGGAAGTATTTGTGTGAGTGCCTTGAGTGATGCCTTGAAAGACTGCAGCAGATATTTTGAGAATCCTTCCATCAGGTGAAAAATTTAGACTACAATATCACCTTGAAAATAATATTATATTATATAAAAAATTAAATTTTAATAGTAGTGTTCATTTTTTTTGCAATTGTTGATTTGTTGTACACACCACAGCTGTTCTCAAGCCAAGTCCGCCCTCACTGCGCTGCAGTGGACTACCATAGTGACAGGTCACATGACCAAGGTCGATGCAACCATTCTACGGAGCCAGGTATATTACAAAATTTTTAAATACGTCATTCTGAAATCTGCACAGTCACTGTACTATGTTTAGTAACATGCCAAAAAATTCAATATGCATACATGTGTGTGTCATAACATGGATAATTTGGACTGGAAATTTCATAACACCATCATCAACACACAATCTTAATAATATTTCATTTCTCCTTGTTTGCAGGCTACGCTACTTGCTGCAATATCAGACTCTCCACACACCAAGAAGATCTGGAAGCTAGCTGTGTCTGTCTTGCAGAAGTCATGGCGTTCAAAGAAAAGCCAGCTTGCAAAAGAGAGCCTAAGCGTAATCCTAGCATCGTCGGAGGTTCGTCTCTCCTCCCTCCCTCTCCTTGGCTGCTTGGCCAACTTTCTCTCGGCAAAAGACAGCGAATGTGAGCTTGAGAAATCGGAGCAGGACACCATTTTGAACTATTTCGGGAAGGTTGTTTTGTCGAGTCGAGCTAAGCCTCTGCAGTCGACGATTGTCAGCTGTTCTGGGATCTTCAAGAAGGTGACTCATGACCAATTCTCTTCCATCTTGCTCCAACCAACTCTCAAGTGTCTGCTCAGGAACCCAGATGAACTCTTGGAAGGTAAAAATTAATGTATCAGTAGCATGTTCATAATAATTATTAGCTGAATGCATAAAAATTAATGTATCATAGTAGGAAAATTTTTCACTGTCTGCAAAGAATTGAAATTATGGTTTATATGTGACCTGAATCTCAAGATCTAAAAAAATAATTTTTATAATATTATGGTACAGTGCCTAATAACCTGTAATTTTATTGTTAGTTATATAATCTATTTGCCTTGGAAGCTGCAAATTGAGTGTACTATAATATTATTATTATGGTTACCTTTGATTTGCAGCTGTTGGGTTCATGGTGTCCGCCGTGCCCATCGATGTGAGCCAGTACGCAGAGGACATTGCGAAGAACGCCGTCTCTCACCTCAGCTCCTTCTCTCCCTCCACCCGGGACCACGCCCAACAACTCTTCAAGGCGCTCGCCAAACAGAGCAGTGACCTTCGACCTGTCCAGCAGCTGTCAAAACTGCTCTTCACCGCTCTCAAAAGTAAGAGATTTGTACAGTGAGAGACGTCTACTCAATTTCTCTCTCTCTCTCTCTCCCCAGGCAGCCCCAGTGGGAAGGTGACAGTCGCTGACCATCGCTGTAGTGTTCTTTCAGCCATTGAGTCTCTCTCTCTCTGTCCTCTCTCCTCCTCCAGTCGACAGCAGCTGGCCAGCTCTGTGGCTGAGGGACTGGTCACTCATATCAAACAAGAGGGTAACATTTTTTTCACACTTTGTCATAATTATAGCTACTTTGAATATTTTGTAATAATTTTTCTGTGCTTGTGTGCAGTGCACAGTGGTACAGCAGTGTTTGTGATCAATGTTCTGAGGACTTGGTGCCCCCTCCTGGCTGACTCTCCTCCCAAGACTCTACTGGACGCTCTCAAAGTAAGCAAAAATACGATATCACTAACTTCTCTGCTTGCATAATATAATTTTTCTATCGCATCATATACATTGCAATGCTGAGAGATAAAGTTCTCAAGAGCCTCGTTTTGACCAATTTTCATAATTTTTACGCACATACAACTATCACTTTACGGTATTCTAACTTTATCTAGGCTTCTCTGTCGAGCAAGTCCACTGCCCCTCAGCTGTTGGTCGCCTACCTCCACTCCGTCCTTGCCCTCTGTTCCACCGGGGACGAGGCAAACTCATTGGCCGAGCTATTCAAGCCTCTCGTTGCCACGGTGATCGAACGAGTCTCCGCCTCCTCGCAGCCGGCCCTCCTTGAGGCGGCACTGGTGGCATCCCACATGCTAATTAAGATCAATTACCCAGGGGCTCCCCCACAGCAGGTGTGGTCGTTAATTGACTCGTACAGTGAGCAGCTGGTTTCATCCAAAGTCATCTCGGCAGCTGTTCAAGAAGGCTCCACCTCAGGTGAGCTAGGTGAAAAATTATGAACAAAATTCGCATGAAATACACAAAAATTTAATGTGCCAAAAGTGGCACTTTTCAAAATTTAACTAAAAAGTTAATGGGTCATAAGTTCACTATTTCTGCAGATCTCAGTGTACTTGTGGGCGTGGCTGAAGTGGTATTATGTTCTGAAGACCACACCCCCAAGGAATCGCAGCAAAGGTACATGGTTTGTGTCAGTACACATAATGATACTGGAATCAGGTATGGAATTATGGGGAATCAGTTATGGATGTTCCCATTACAGGCAGTGGCTTGAAGGTGTTGTCCAGGTGATGCTCTGTGCTCCATGGAAGACTCAGAAAATGGCCGCCCTTTGTCTCTCTCGAGCTGTCGAACACAATCCACAGACGGCTCTCATGCTATTGGCCATTCTGGAGGCTACGCAAGAGAAGGTGGGTGTGGACCACTATTTGATGATGATGTCATGATGATGTAATGTTTAAAATAGGTCAATGAGTTTCCTCCGAAGCCGTTTCTAAATGTGCTGCTGAGCTTGGCCACACCCACCGACCCTGAGCGGGAGGAAGTAGCTATTCGCAGCTTGATTATTTCACACCACCCAGCAATTGGTAAATTTCACAATCTTATAATATAATTCATTTCACTCTCTCTCTCTCTCTCTTTCTCCTTGGCAGCCTCTACCTGTCCTTCAGCATGGCTGAACATCTTAAAGAAGTTGGAGCTCTCTCCTTCTACCTTCATTTCTCAGAGAGCAGCTGACCTTCTCTCGATGATCGAAAACAACTTGTCCACCAGGCATGAGACTTGTCTTGCTGCCGTGGCAACCCTCCTTTGCTACGGAGCCGATGACCTACTTCCAAATATGGTAAAAAGGGTGTGTTCTCTGCTGAGCTCACCGGAGGTCGTTGGGGTCACGTCCGAGCAGCTGGAGATCATGTACACACCAGAGGGGCAGCTGTGGCACAGGGGGATGACCAAGGAGTGAGTCGGTCTCTCTCTCTCTCCCTTTCTCTGTATGTTGATATTCTTTCTGTTTCTTCCCCTGTAGACTTGACGCAGCCCTGACTGGCGGTCTCGAGACGGCCAACCTGAAGAGAGAATCGAAGGCTTACAGCTATGAGGATCAAAAGTGGGAGATGGAGCTGAGGAAGGAGATGATGAGGAAGAGAAAGGAGAAGGTGTCTGGAGAGGGGAAGAATATCAGGACACTTCTCAAGGAGGCAAAGCTCTCACAGAAACAAAAGGTTTGCTACCACCCTCGACATAAAGATATACACGTACATGTACCAAATAAAACGATTGAAAGCTTGAAGTTTATCATTCATAGATCAATGTGTATCTATGTGTATTACCATTAATAATATTTTTTAGCAAGCCATTGAGGATCAGCTGTCGTACGAAGAAGCCACTCGCAAGACCCTCTCAGCTCTGAATGAGAAGCTAGCCAACATGGTGGCCATCTTCGAGGAGGCAAAGGGAGAAAAGCTGATTCAGCAGATCCCATCTCTCTCCAAGGCCATTCTTGCTTCCCTGCCATCGCCGTTGGCAACGGGACACTGCCAACAGCTGTGGAGCGTTCTCTGCCACTCCGTCTTCAAACAGTGGACTCTAGGTAAACAGTGGTATATATTCTGTGCTTAGTGTGTTGATTTTAAGATTTTGTCAATTTTTACTCTAGTGTCAAAATTCTGGGGGAAGGGCGGGGACCAATCCCTAAGGGGGGGAGTAAGGGATATTGCTTTGGGCTGAGGCCCGACTAATAGATCATTCATGCATGCTGGCTTGCATGTGTATAGCCATACATGGTAACTAGTACATATGTACATGTGTAATAATATTATTATGTGTTAATTATGTTCCAACAGGGCAGCTGTTCTCTGTGACTAGCCTTCGTGCCCTCGGCCCTGCCTCCTCCTCCCTCTCTCGTCTCTCCGCCCTCCCGAGACTTCTCTCTCTCCTCGAGAAACACTCCTCCCCCTCCCTAATTAAAGGGAGCCCCTCCTCTAGTCTGCCCATGGGCCTCAGTAGTGCCTCCCATAGCCTCACTCTGCCGCTACTGAGGACTATCATCATGTCACATGACGTGTCACGTGACCTGAAGGATGTTGCAGTGCGTGTACTGTGCAAGGCTGTGGAAGAATTCACATCTTCCTATGATGAGGTACGTATATATAACTATAGTTATGCTTTTGATGAAGAAAGTTTTAGATGGTGATTGACCCATCTCTGTCTCTCTCTCTCCTCTTCAGAAGCAGCCCTTGTTGTTCCCTGTTGCTGATGTGTTGCAGCTGCTCTCCAAGGTCATGGCTTATGGCGACGCAACACTCAAGGACGTCAAGATAAAGGTGTGTTATGCTAATTTCACCACTTGGAGCATGGGAGTAAAAAAATTGCAATTTTTTGAAATTATTTTTTCCTTTTGTAGAAGCCTTGTTTTGATGCCTTCATCTCGCTGGCATCGCTTGTCCATGGTCATGTGATCCCCATTCTGACGTCCAACCTCCTTGACCCCTCCCCCCAATTAAGGCTGACGGCTCTCAAGGCCCTCCTTCAGATAGACCCCGCCCACCTGCTGAACAGCCCCGAGCTACTGGTCGCCGTACTTGTTGCTAGGTACGATGGAGAGGAAGAAAACAAAGCACTGGCTGAAAAGTAGGTACAATAATGTAGTCATGTGATAATCACGTGATAGTCACATGATTGGAATGGATAATCTTGGTGACCAGACATTTTTCTTGTTAATCTTCAACTTCAACTCTGCCTTTTTATTCCAGGTTATGGGAATCTTCTGGATTTGGAAATTTGCTGACAGATGATTTGGTTCCGCTGCTGATTCAGCACATTTCCAGTTCCAATCTCGTGATGCATGATGCCGTTGCCAAGGCGATGGGGGTGTGGCTTGAGGTCCACCGTGGCAAAGCTGGCGAGATTCTAGACCAGCTCATTGCAACGTACAAGGAGAAGCAGACTGCCCCGCCCTCTACAAGTGACGAATTTGGACGAAAGGTCGTCGTCGAGTACCATGACAAGTGGGAGGGGCGGGTGGGCGTGGCCAAGGCTATGGAGCAGGTTAGGAAACTTATTACTGTGAGAAATACATTATTTTATGCACATTGCTCCTCTATAGAAATTAATAATAATAATAATATTATTGTAAATTGTATGAGAAAAGGGACCATTCATGTTAGCATGAAACAGAATCAATTTTTATCATGACAATATCCAACTTGCTCTCTACAAACAATAGTAGTGAGTATACTTGTATCAGCGTACTGACATCAACAAGGAGCGGATACACCTACAGAATGTACATTATACCCTATGCACACTAGTGCAAGCTACATACACATGTACAACAAATACGATGTCCTAAAATAAACGGTCCCTTTCTCACAGTTGGTTACAATTATTATCCACAATGAACGTACATCGCCTGCAGGTACAAAGCTTTGTCGACGCCAGTGCCACGATGAAGTTCCTTAAATTTGTGATCCCCGGTGCCCTCTCTGACCCCCGTCCGGAGGTACGTGGGGCCATCATGGCAGCTGCTCGGGCGGCCATCACCACTCACGGGGAGGAGCTCTCCGGGAAGCTGATGGCTCACTTTGAGGAGTGCTTGAACACAGCGTCAGACACCCACGAAGCAGACGCCATTCGACAGTCGGCCGTGGTGCTCATGGGAACACTCGCTAAACACATGGACAAGCAGAACCCAAAGGTTAGAGGTCAGATAACTTCAGAAATATTGAAGTCAAAATTTAATATCCAAGAGCATTTCTCCCTTGCCATGATACTTCCAAATATTGGATGTTTACCACATTTTCCTGGTTTTTTATTTGGTACAAATGAACGTAAATTGTTAATTTTAGTGTACATCATGATATCAATCATCTCTCCTACACGTAGGTGAAGTCTGTAATTCACCTGCTCCTGACTCACCTGGACACTCCCTCTCAGACCGTCCAGGAGGCCATCGCCAACTGCCTCCCTCCCCTAACCTCCGTCATCAAGCCAGACGCCGATAAGTTCATCAAGAAGCTTCTTGACAAGCTGCTCGATTCGACCAGCTACAGCGCTAGGAAGGGCGCCGCCTACGGACTGGCTGGTCTGGTAAAGGGTCTCGGGATTCCCACTCTGAAGCAGTATCAGGTCATGCAGACGCTCCAAGAAGCCATCAGGGACAAGAAGAATTACAAGCATCGCGAGGGAGCGCTCTTTGCTTTTGAGTCCCTTTGCAACATGCTTGGGCGTCTATTCGAACCATACGTCGTCCACCTGTTGCCAGATCTTCTGCTCTGTTTCGGAGATGGGAATCAGTTTGTGCGCGAGGCCACGGACCAGACCGCTCGCACGATCATGGCTCATCTGAGCAGCCATGGAGTGAAGTTAATCCTTCCTTCTCTCCTCTCTGCACTCGAGGAAGACTCTTGGCGAACAAAAGCTGGCAGCGCTGAGTTACTGGGAGCTATGGCGTACTGTGCTCCGAAACAGCTCTCCTCCTGTCTACCGAGTATCGTTCCAAGACTGATGGATGTACTGGCTGATTCCCATTCCAAGGTACAAATGTCCGGTTCCCAGGCCCTGAAACAGATCGGATCTGTGATAAAGAATCCTGAGATCCAAGTCCTGGTTCCAGTTCTACTCGAGGCACTCGCTGATCCCTCAAACAAGGCCCAGGGCTGCCTGCAAGCTCTACTCAACACCGAATTTGTTCACGTGATCGATCCTCCCTCCCTTGCACTCATCATGCCAACGCTGAAACGAACGCTCGAGATTCGCTCGACCGACACGAAGAAGATGGCCGCCCAGATCATCGGAAACATGTATTCTCTGACGGACAAGAAGGACCTTGCTCCCTACCTCCCTGATGTTCTCCCTGGGCTGAAACAAAGCTTGGTGGATCCTGTACCAGAGGTAAGGTTTTATACAATCACGCCATTTTGTGCAGCGTTTACAATTTCAATTGTAGTACAGAGGGGATAAAATAATATTATGTATTATCACAAAATGTTCACTAGTTTGAGAGTTAGGCCAAAATAACTGTCTGTAGTTGCACTTTTGTTGAAGTTTCACGTATTGTCATTAATTTTTATTGTATGATGTGTCTGTTGTGTGTACAGGTTCGCAGTGTGTGTGCGAAGGCCCTTGGTGCAATAGTGAAGGGGATGGGAGACCAGAGCCTTCAAGAGCTGCTTCCCTGGCTTCTCCAGACGCTCACCTCTGAGTCGAGCTCTGTGGACCGCTCCGGCGCCGCACAGGGTCTCAGCGAGGTGCTCTACGCACAAGGAGTTTCCCAGCTCTCTCAGCTCATGCCTCAGTTCGTGAGCAGCTGCCAAGACACGGAACAACCGACGCACATACGTGATGGATACCTCATGCTGTTTGTCTATCTTCCCATCACTTTTGGGGAGGAGTTTACGTCATTTGTAGCTGATACTCTACCGTGCATACTCAAGGTAAGTTGAAGTTGATAGACTAAATTACCCCAGTCATCAAAGATCATTAATAATCTTGTCCTCTCTCTCTCTCTCCTCTCTCTCTCTTTCTTTCTCTCTCTCTCTCTCTCTCTCTCTCTCTCTCTCTCTCCCCCTCTCTCTCTCTCTGACAGGGTCTTGCTGATGAGTCTGAGTTCATCAGGGACACATCTCTTCAAGCTGGTCAGACCATTGTCAACAGATATGCTGACACAGCTGTCGAGCTCTTCCTTCCACAGCTCGAGCGAGGACTTTTTGATGAAAATTGGAGAATCAGGTGACTGTCATGTGACCAACCAACATTGTCATGTGATCATATAAATAGAGGAAGGGGCATTAGAATGGGATTTCCCCTGGTCCTGAGGAACCACATAATAATACTATTCTCCTTTTTTACAGGTGTTCTAGTATTCAGCTGCTTGGCGACCTCCTCTACAAGATCTCCGGTCTGAGTGGTAAGATGAGCACAGAGAGTGAGGAAGATGACAACTTTGGTACGGAAGATGCTCGTGCGGCCCTCTTGGCGTGCCTCGGTCACGAGAGGAGGAACAGAGTGCTGGCCGGGCTGTACATGGGAAGGTGAGAGAAGGTTAAAATTTTGACGGTAGCCCCTGATTCACGTACATGTACAATGTATATTGTTGCTTGAACTCCTAGAACATTTTTTTTGCATGAAATAATAATTTTCTTTTTTTCAAGCTTTGCTCACATGCTTATTATTAATTTTGTGCATGACATCATCTATTTGATGCCTTGTCTCTCCTCCGTCCCTTCCCGTCCAGGTCTGACGTCGCGTTGATGGTGCGTCAGGCCTCCCTGCACATCTGGAAGGTGGTGGTCACCAACACAGCCCAGACCCTCCGAGAAATCCTCCCAACCCTCATCCATCTTCTCCTCGGCTGTCTGGCCAGCGAGAGCCACGACAAACGAAAGGTGGCCGCACGCACCCTCGGAGACCTTGTACGCAAGCTTGGCGAGAGGGTCCTGCCCGAGGTCATCCCGATGCTTGAGAAGGGGCTGGGTTCAAAGGTCAAGCAGGAGCGTCAGGGGGTGTGTATCGGTCTCTCGGAGATCATTGAGCAGACGTCACGTGACAGCGTGATGCTCTATGTCGACTCGCTTCTGCCGACGGTGCGAAACGCCCTCAGGGACGGAGAGCCGGAGGTGAGGGCAGCTGCAGCCATGACATTCAACAGCCTACACTCTAATGTTGGTAAGACAATAATTTTTTTGATTTTTTTTGTTTTATGTGGCCAAAAATACCCCTAAAATTAAGATTTTCTTTGCCTGTTACATGTACATATAGAAATCCCATTTCAGCGAACTTCTTGATTGGGCGTTCATCATGATATTGATAGCTATGAGATAGATCGTTATATCTCTCTTGCATCCCCCCCCCCCCCCCCCCCACACACACACACACAGCAACCCCCTGTGTAGGATTCAATCCTGTATCTTGTTCATTCTTTCTCCTTCCCCCTCTCCCCCCCTCCTCAGGTCCTCGAATCCTTGACGAGGTTCTCACTCCCCTCCTCAACGACCTCTCCTCTGCCGAGAGGAGTGAAGTGGCCCTGGACGGCCTGAAGCAGGTGATGGCCGTCAAGAGTAAGGTGGTTCTCCCTCACCTCATCCCGCAGCTGGTCAAACCCCCGGCCAACACCAAGGCACTTGCCCTACTCTCCTCTGTCGCTGGTAAGTATTATTGTCGCAGACCCTGCTCATTAGTGTTAATTAATCAGGGGGTTGACCAGCTGGCCCCTGAAGTTGATTTCCTAGAATTTCCAAGTATACACAGAGAATAGAATATAATACGTACATACATGTAGCTCATACAGTTTCATGCTTGTAACTTTTAACCGTGGCGACCTTTACCCAACGATTATATTCTGTTGACTCTACTACATCATTTCAGGCGATGCTCTCCACAAGCATCTTGATCGCATCATCCCTGCCCTCATCAACTCCCTTCAGGCTGACCTCACAAACCCCGAGGTCGTCGAGCACACAGAAGGCGTGGTCCTGAGCGTCAGGAACGAGCCAGGGCCGGCAATACTCATCGAGGTATTGGTCAGGTCCTCGCGGAGCATGAAAGAGGAGGAGAGGGTGGCCACCATGACACTCGTCTTGGCGCTGTGTAGCAGGAGCACCGCGGAACTCGGCGAACATCTGCCACAGCTGCTGATTTTCACAGCCGAGGCGCTCAATGATCCCAGCGATGGTGTGTGTGAGAAGGCGTGGCTGGCTCTCGAGGCCACTGTTAAGGTAGTGATGTAATGATGATGTAATCTTGTAAGTTATTAATGATAGTCATCATGTATTGTGATGATGTAATGTTTAGCGGCTGAATCAGAAGGAGCTTCCCCATTATACCGGCTACATTCACAAGGCTTTGAAGACTGTCTCTTCCAATCTACTTGGTGAGGAACTTCACGGCTTTGCCCTGAAGGTACGGTATATATCGTATAGCCGGAAAATTTGGCAGGGAATTAAATTTGGTGGTTTGGCGGTCTATATTACAACCGCCAAATTAAAATCCGCCAAAATTTCCTACTCGCATACATATGTGTGGCGATCCCATACCGAACCAAGTCCACCAATATTCTTGCAATAGCGGTTTTGGGCTCAACCACCAAATTTAATTCCCGCCAATATTTCCGGCTATACAGTATATTATTATATATATCTATCTGCTCTTTCTTACTATATATCTCTCTCTCTCTCTCCCTCCACCCCCCACACCCTCAGGGTATCACTCCAGTTATGGTGATCCTCAAAGAAGGTCTGCTCAATGGCTCTCCCGCGGAGAAAGAAGAAGCTGCCCGTGTGTTGGTGGAGGTGATCCACCTCTCCTCTCAGAAGACCCTCTCCTCTGGTAGGACTGTGATGCTGATAGCCGGGCCCCTCATTCGAGTGCTCGGTGATCGATTCGCCTGGTCCGTGCGAGTGGCAACGCTGGAGGCCCTCGTCGAGCTAGTCAGAAAGGTTCAAACTAACACATGCATGACCTTATAATATTATTATTATTATTATAATCTCCCATGTAATTTTCAAACAGGGATTAGGTTTGCCTGAGCAGGCAATGGGATTGTAGGTTTAGGATTGGTAGCCCCTTGGATTTGGGATTGGTAGCAGAAGATGAATTTTCATGAATCTTAGTCATTTCATCCCATGTATGTGTGAGTATGCAAAATTAATGTGACTATTTTTTGACTTGTAGGTTGGAGCAGCTGCCAAGTCGTTTATCCCTCAGCTTCAGACCTCCTACTTAAAGGCGCTGAACGATCCCAACCGTCCCGTGAGGGTCATGGCCGTCGTTGGACTGAAAGAGCTCCTCCCACTTTCCCCGAGGGTCGACCCTGTCATTAACGACCTTCATAATGGAATCAAGGTCTTATTACAATCGTGTACTAGTTATGGGAATCAATGTTCTAATTGAGTGAAATAATGATTTCAATTTTTCATTGACTCTTCAGCTAGTTGTCGCAATGTAGAGGGTACACATGAGTAATGATAATCTCTCTCTCTCTCTCTCTCTCTCTCTCTCTCTCTCTAGAAAACTGAGGATCCCAGCTTGAGGTTGTCTCTCCTCCAAGCCATGTGTGGGGTGATCAAAGTTGCCGGGCAGAAAATGAGTGAGAAACACCGAAATGAAGTCCTCCCTACACTCTTAGCTCTGCAGACAACAGCTCAGGAGGGGCACAGGTAGGATTAATTACCTCATTGACCCACCACCAAGGCTCTTTCCCCAGCTCTTCAATATTGCATGCGTTGTAGTTATGGCAGAAAAACACTACTGTATGGTGGTAAATATCTGTCTGTAGTGGGTCTATAAAGTACTAAGTATGATAATATTCCCTTCTCACAATAATTATTCTTTAGAAAAATAGAAATTTGGTGATACAAAAGTACAATGTAAAAATTGATATAATTTTCTGTCAGGTTGGAGGCTGCCCGCTGTGAAGGTCAGCTCTGTGCTCACCTCAGTGAGTCGGAGCTCCGATCCCACCTCTCCTCCTCCCTCCTCACCTTGGAGGGGGTCACTGATTGGTCGCTCCTTCAGGCCAAGGCGACAGCGCTGGCTACAGCCCTCGACGTAGCGGCAGAGAGGATCGAGGGGTTGGGACTGAGGGAGGAGGCTTGTAGGTGCGTCGTGGCACTGGCCTCGTCTGACCGTGTTCCCGTGTGTGAGGCTGGACTGAAGAGTCTGGAGAGCTTTGTGAATCGTGTCAAGGGAGGGGATGTGTCACCACTGTACACTCCACTCCGTCAGGTTAGAAGGGAGGGAGGGAGGGAGTGAGGGAGGGAGGGTAGGGAGGGAGGGAGGGAGGGAGGGGAGGACCTTACTAAATACAGTATTAAAGTGCGGGATGTTTGTATGTACTTTTATACATGTATGTTCACGGGCTTACACTCCATGCCCAGTCTGTCTCTCTCTCTCTCTCTCCCCCACCAGAGCTTGACTCACAGTTCGACTGACATTCGAGTGGTTGGCTGTGATGTTTGTGCGTCCCTGGAGTCTGTCCCTGACCCTCTCCTCTCCTCCCTTCTCCCTCTACTCCTTCAAAACACCAAAGAGAAGAACACGGCTGTGAGGACGGCTGCCGAGAAAACCATCACTATGCTCGTGCATGGAGACGTGCATCTCAAGGTAAAATTAATGGATTTTGGCTTCACCAGAGTACAATGATTTATTCTTGTGAGTCATGAAGGCAGGGCTCATACGCTTATGCCGTGCAGCTTACTGATTACGATATACATGTAAGGGTCCCCCCTTACATTGTATGCCGCTTTCACAAACTTAGTAGGTCTAGTTCAATAGATCAGTGCCTAAAATTACTTTTCTGATCACATGATCCTCTCTTTCAAGTCATATGATCAAGGGTTTACAGAAGCCCTCGACATGATAATAATAATTATGACCTTGCACAAGCATTATTGTACATCAGATTCTGCTATAATTATAATAATTTTCTGTGCTGCAGCATTGCCTGGGGCTATTGGATCCGACCCACTCTCGTTGGCTGGAGGAGGCGTATGTACGATTCAGGAACAAACATTCAATAGACCAGCGTACATCTGGTTTCAAGTAATAGAATGCTCTTATATAGGCTGATCAGTCAATAATTGATTTTTTGTATGTATATAATATATAGACCTTTTTTTTCAAATTTAGAAATTTAATATTGCTATATTGATACATCCCCAGCAGTTGAGGCTTTGCCTGCATAAAAACTTAAATGCCACACTGTGCATGTGGTACGTGGGTCACACAGTTTGTGATGGTAATGGTATAATCAAGCTTGGATCTCAAAATATCCATGAATAAATAATATGCTATCACACAAAAAAATATCAAATCTTCTGAGTGACAACGATAAATATTAATAAAACAACTTTGAAAGCAGACAAAATAATAATAATATTATAATACTATTATAGAGAACACTCTGCAGTATTATGGTACAAAGAAAACGGATTAAAAATATATACGACAAATAACAATGGCAGCATGCAGAATGGGTCGAAATTAAGGATTTGACCTTGGGGAATTTTTATTCACACCTTAGAATTAAAGTTATGGCCCATTGAAGTTATCCCATATGTTTGTATAGAAAGCCATACATTTGCAATGTTTCCGCCCACGCGCGCACATAAACGAGACGACCATTACCCACTTTGGTCAAAATTGCTGTATAGGCTGCCTGCCTGCATTGTATGGCTCTAATATGCATCTACGTGGTGGTTTTCGGACAATTTTTTCCTGCTTAGTGTGTGGTCTCCTTGTTACACACTAAGTAGAAAAAAAAGGATTTAAAAAATCTTAGAAATTTATTTGCTTTGAGATATTTGATGTTTTGTAATGTATTACATATAATATGGCATATCCGGGTCATCCCTACTTATAGAATCTACTGACTCTATGATAATACTGTGCAATTTAGCCCAGCCCCCTACGGGGGCTGGGCCGTGCGCCTATGGCGCGCAGAGCGCGCGGGTTTCTCGGTACATTTTTTTATGAGCAAACGTTGCAAGTGCATGGCTTCCTATACAAACATATGGGACACTCTAGGAGGCATAGGTTTAATTCTAAGGTGTGAATCCAAAAAATTTCTTCGCTAAAGTTCTAGTTTTCATCCATTCTGCATGCCCATATAAAACTTGCAGACATAGAGTCAATTTTTTTTTCCTATTTAGTGTGTAGTTTCTCTATAACATTTCTTGCTTGTATAGCAAAGGACACACAGATAGCACAAGCTAATAGAAGTGAATCCTGATAAGAAATAATTATTTAAAAAATTAAAACTAATTAAGATTAAAGCTATGATTATGTAATGACTGTTGGAAACTACGTGAAGTGGGAGATGAGACAATATATTTTCTGGAAGCTTGTTCCATAATGAGACCGTGTGGGGTACAAATGAGTTGTAAAATGAATAAGTTCTAGCAAATGGTTGATATAAAAAAGAGTTATGATAATTATGATGAAGATTATAAGGAGGTGATGATGGCTGGTCATTCAAAATACTAGAACCAAGTGTGCAGAAAAGGTACTTTCACTGATGCTATGGGCTCTTGATCTATACAGCTATGGCTCGGATCGCTAGTTGGCTCATCTACTAGGATCCTCTACAGATGATCATACTATAAATCTTGAGGCCAATATGCAGGTTTAACATTTGCAGACTAGCTGTATGGACATCATAGCAAATTATATACCTAGACTAAAAGTAAGATTTCCTTTATGTCGTGCTTACCAAAACATGAGCTTTCTGACACATGTTTGGCAGAAGATAGGGCAGAGTTTTGTAAAACAAATGAAATGTGTAGAAAATTTTGCCCTATCCTACATATTTCCTACAATAACATGCATGAAATCTGAGTTTTTATCTAGTATTAGGCCCACATGGATGCACATACTAGTGTCTGTGCTAGTCTGGTATTAAAAACTGCAGGTCTTGGTAGCTATTCTGCTTATTCTGTGGATAGGTAGCTGTTTTGGAGCCTAGCTTCTCTGATCTTTCGATAAAATTATCCATGATCCACTAAAAAAATCGGGCCACTCAGTTAACTGCATTCATAAACTTGCCTGTGTGTATCTTCAAGAGATTGCAGTTCTGTCTAGCAATAGCCATGACTCCCCATGCAAGACATTACTCAATCATCAGCCACCATGCAACTAGCTAAATAGCCGTTAAAATTAGCTACATGGACTGTGACCCTGCACCACATCGATCTGCATAGTATGATACGAATCACATTAACTTTAGCTAGTATGTGTACTATACCAAAACATGTTTTAAGCCAAAATTGTAGAAAATATTAAACCTTAATTGTAAATAATCGTCACCTTATGTACACTCTATGATTAACAGTGACTCAAAGAATACCAAATTATGTGGGTTTCCTGGATTACACACCAATCACTTCGTAGTTCTCATAATCCAGGTATCCACTATCTATAAATAATAAACTGGCATAATATTATTATTTCCACGTACTACTTGTCCCATGAGGTATAATTAAGGTGATGGTGTAGTGTGTGGCCCGAGAAACAAATTTTAAGTTGAAATGGCTTTTTAAGAGCTACGATGGGACAGGTTGTGTATAACTCACATTAAAACAACTATGTATAGTAATCTCTATGGTGATCGACTGCATTCTCAAAATCTTTCGTATACTATAATATACTTGTCCTGCAAGAGCTATGATTAACTACATACACAGTATGTGCACAGCAATACCAAGGGCTTATAGACTCCAGAGAGCAGGCATCAATATGCACAGTGCAGTCCAGACAGCAGCTGTTACTATAATTAGTTACAAATCACTGTCTGATTTGAGTCACATTTGCTAGGTACACAGGGCACTATGGCAGTTACATACCCTCGATCTCCCCACTTTAGGGGTGTAAAGCCCTTGGTATTATTAAATTAATTATAAAATTACAGAACACTACACAATGATATCTCATGGGACAAATAGTACTACAAATATGCCAGTTTAATTGATGTTCACAAACTTGTATTGATAGTAGTTTAATTGGATTATGAGAACCATGTTGGAAGGTAGCGTGTGCAACTGATGCAACCCATATTAATTTTGATTGTTTTACTGTGTAGCCACCTGTGCATTTCACTTAGTTCACATTTCTACGAAGGAATTATTAATTAAATTTGTGTGAGTCCCACTGGGTGTTGCTATGGCTAATAGGAATGTAACCTGCATTCACATTATTTGATTCAAGAATTACGTGCTACTAAATAGATATGATATGCATGCAGTTGGTTCCATAATATTATAGTAATAGTACAATGTCATGTATAGCTAGTAACCAAGTGCATTCACAAGAAATTAGTTTTTCCAAAAGAGAATCAAGTTCTTTAATTAGTTGTCTACGAACAAAATAATATGACACTCTTAATTCAACCATCAATCTCCACAATCATGTATGTCCACTGACACTCTGCTTTCAAGCTGGTGGTCAGTTAGAATCGAAACTTATTCTACTCTCTGATCATCAGTACGGAAGCCAAGAGTGGCCATACAGTTCACATTCGTGAGCACGTTCATGTTCACGCTCGTATTAGCATTCACATTCGTTTTCATATTCATGTTCACGTGTAGTCTCGCAGGGAAGAAGGTTTGAGGCTAGTCCGTGTGCACTTACGACGAGCAGTTGCGTGGATTAGTCTCGTGATCCAGCCCCCTACAACGTACACCATGGTATTAGATAATAAAGGAGGGAGGAGGGATTCAATTGGGAAACAGCGGTGGATGCATGGTGATCAAATTCACACCCTCTTTTATGAAGTTTTTTTTGTTTCACTTGAAGATAACCAATCCATTCTAGAGGTTAAAGTTAGCCAATAGTTTGCAATCTTGGTAGTTCTATTGGTATCTTCTACATGACCACAATAGGTACACAAACGACGGGTAGTCTCGTATCCAGACTCCTCCCATTCCCACAGCGCTGGCTGGATAATATTATGCAACCAAAACGATGGGCATAGCTAATTACTGCAAAATCAATGAGAAAGAGAACACTTTGTAGGTCAGCACCACAAAATGATCATATCTGGGGCTATTGTGAGTAGCTAGCAATGCACACTAGCTACATTGATCTCAAGAGCATGCATGGGAAGCGATTTCTAGGTGTTCATTCCTACATAGCAAAAATAAGTGGATCATATTAATCTAATGTGGATTGCCTCAGTTGCGCGCACGGTGCACATAGTACCACCTCTCCATCATATATAGTTATGGATACTATTAGTATGAAAAGCATGCCAGTTTGTGAGTAGCTATCAAAACTTGCGTAATTGTGAGTATATAATTACCCTTACTACATACACTCTACAGACTTATAGTCTCGCGGCGCTGCCCTGGCGCCGCGAGACTATACTACAGACTCTCTTGCGATAAGTAGTAGGTGCAAATACGCCAGTTTGTAATTCACAAACTGGCATGTTTGACATACTGATAGTAGTTGTAATTTAATTACAAATAGCTACTATCAGTATGTCAAACATTATTAAGAGTAATTATATACTCGCAAATACACACGTTTAGATAGCTACTCATAATTAAACTAGCATGTTTTTCATACTGATAGTATCCGTAACTATGATGGAGAGGTGGTATGTGCACAGTGCAACTGAGGCAACCCACATTAGATAACATGTCCACTTGTTTTTGCTGTGTAGTTTTGATAGCTACTCACAAACTGGCATGCTTTTCATACTAATAGTATCCATAACTATATATGATGGAGAGGTGGTACTATGTGCACCGTGCGCGCAACTGAGGCAATCCACATTAGATTAATATGATCCACTTATTTTTGCTATGTAGGAATGAACACCTAGAAATCGCTTCCCATGCATGCTCTTGAGGTCAATGTAGCTAGTGTGCATTGCTAGCTACTCACAATAGCCCCAGATATGATCATTTTGTGGTGCTGACCTACAAAGTGTTCTCTTTCTCATTGATTTTGCAGTAATTATCTATGCCCATTGTTTTAGTCGCATATCAGCCAGCACTGTGGGAATGGGAGGAGTCTGGATACGAGACTACCCGTCGTTTGTGTACCTGATGTGGTCATGTAGAAGATACCAATAGAACTACCAAGATTGCAAACTGCTGCGAAAGTATCCACTGCATACTTTTTTCTTTCCATTATCAAGTATAGGGAATGATTTTGGGGTCATAAAAACGGAACCAAAATATCAAATGTCACAAGTCAGTACCATAATATTGGGTCTTTCCCAATCAACCTTGATCGCATCAATCAATTACTGTTCAGTTCTTGGTTGTAGTTGCTTGATACAATATAGTAGTCAGTGCAGATCAGCAAACTTATGACACAAAAGAATTAATGATAAATAGTAATACCATAGGTTAAGAACTACTCATCGCCTTGATCGTAATATATAGGCATGGTGGTGGAGTTTTACTCTATGTTCAAGATTTGTTTATTAGTTCAGTTTTGTATCGAGGTAGCTATGCCAGATTTTGAGTTTATTATTATTTCTGTCAAATGTCCTGGTTTGAACAGCCCTGATGTCTGCATTGCATTGTTTTATAGGCCACCAAGTTCTATAGTTATTCCATTCTGGATACCCTTTTTACTACTTTGTGCAGAAATTATATTTCTTTGCTATCCCAAGTCATTCTAATGGGTGATTTTAATATAAATTTAACTATTTCTCCCTTGCATTTAAAATTATTATCAATTGTATCATCCTTCAATCTCAGTCAAATTGTGACTGAACCAACACGTGTTTCCAATTCTACTTCTAGTCTCATAGATCTTATTTTTGTATCATCTTCAGTTAATTATTTTATGTACTACAATTCCTCCATTAGCAAATGCAGATCACTGTGGTCTGCACCTCATTATTTCTACTAAATCATGTAGGAACAGGTCAAAAAGAGTCATCAGGAAAATCTGGAGATATGACCAGGCAGACTTCGACCAGGCCATGGAACTGTTGGACTCTGTTGAATGGAACTCCATATTACCAGACAATGTCTCAGTGGACGCTTATTGGTCTGCCTGGAAAAGATGCTTTCTCCAGATTATGGAGATATGTATTCCCCATGCTGTACTTAAGCTAAAAAGGAATGTCCCTTGGATGAATCGTGCAATTGCTGATGCTATGAAACAGAGGAATATCCTCTTCCATGCTGCCAAACGTTCCGACCGACCCTTAGATAGTGCCAAGTATAATCTCAAAAGGAATGAAGTTACCACAATGTTAAGGAATAGTAAACAATCCTTCTTTGATAGACTGAATAGTGCAGATGCTAAATCGTTTTGGAAATCTATGAAGCTACTCAATAATCAGCAATCTTCGGCATACTAGTCTTGAACATTGTTAAATTTCTTACAATGCAGGAATAACTCATACTCCTGGCCAGTATGGCTAGATAGCATCAATCCTCACAGGAAGCTATATATGCATAGGTTTACCCGGCTCGATCGAGTTTTTGTACTGTTTCTTTGCGAGCTTCTAAAACTACGTTCTTGCTTGCTATAGTGAGTCCAGTATAATAATATTATACTATATACTACTCCCATGATGATTACGGTAATTGTTGTATATGTAGTGTTCCATTCCACATAATTATAGCCTTAATATGTAATACTGCATATATACGTACACTCTTAGACTACAAACTCTCATGGGATAAGTGGTAGCTACGTGCAAATACGCCAGTTTGTTATTCACAAACTGGCATGTTTGACATACTGATAGTAGTAGTGTTATAATTAACTAGATTATGAGAACTATGGCGGGGGACAGGTGTATGACTGTATATATGTAGTATATATGTAGTGTATATGCAACTGAGGCAACCCACATTTGATCCACTAGCTTGTTTTTACAGTGTAATTAAGGACACATTATGAGGTAGGTTATACTGGCCTATAGTTGGCTATAAATAAGGACCTGCATGTGCAATTGTATGCAGTTTGCTTCATAAAGTGCGTGTGGTGTGCTATAGACATACTGAATCATCTTTTCAAGACTCGATAAAAAAGGACAGAATGAAGGTCACAATTTTGATATTCATTCTAGCTACTTTTGTGGGTGTTTGTTATACACGTCCTTATCTCAATGAAAGGATGAGTAAGTGAGCAAGTTCAAAAATTAATGTTGTTTTGCAATTAGTAGTAGTAATGATATTATAATATTGCTTCTTTTCAGCCGCAAAGAATGATATTTTAGAAGCACTTCGTGCCATGGCCTATGACGGTACAAATATTATCATCATAATATTATTATGGACAACTATAATTATATTATTTTTGCATGCGTATTGTAGCACTCATTCATATGAGATTGATCAAAGCAATGCATGCATGGGATGTGTATACAGAATATACCGTAGGACGGGTTTTAATTGCGTAGTTTAATGATTGCAGTTTTAAAAATTGCGACATCTAACAATTGCGAATGTCGACCCTGTACCATGTTACGGTATACACGAATATTGATGTTTGCGAATCTATTGATTGCGAATGTCGCAATTCGCATTTAATAGATACTCGCAATTAAAACCCGGCCTACGGTATGCCGGCTTATGCAGCTGTATAGCTGCATACACAATAATAATCATAGTAGCTTTTGCTTGCAACATCATGCATATTATATGACATTGTAGAATAATTATTATCTGTCCCAGCAATAAAAAAGGCTATCGGAATGTACGTGAATACAGATCAGATTCTAGATCATGTTATGGATGACTATCAAATTGCTCAGATGCCTATATAGACCTCCAGATCTGGTAATTTTTACAGATAGACAAACAAGCAAACAAACAAACAAACAAACAGATGGACATGCAGAATCGATCGCAATATTGCTTTACCCCTTGTACATACACGTAATATTATGACATGATGGGTATATGCATATTATTCTTGTGGCTACTCCAGTCCACAGCTTGCATGCACCCTGCAAATAGCTCTCTACATAGAATTTTTAATATGCTGAGTATTTTTTTTGCACAATAATGCTTCATTTGTCATTTATCGTTAGCTATTAATTTTTTTTTTCATATTGTTTTATCTTTTAGCCTACAAAGAGAATCTGGTAGCTGATTCAGAAGCTGGGGTCTCTGAGGATTGTCCTTCTCTAAACCTCGGAGTTAATCTCTGCATTGGGGGTACTTGTAACGAGGGGTTTTGCAGAGGGCGCTGGCCTAAGTGCCAATGTGAACCTTGGTGAAACTTAATGCGGTATGTAGCTATAATTATAATAATATACATTCTTTGATATCAGTCAATCTTTACCCCAAACATATATATATGAGAATAATGTATTGAGAATAGTATGACATTGTATACTTCCCTTGGGAATTGTAGGTGACATTTTGAGAAGCAAAAATTGTTCTACTCCCTACTACATATGCATGCCATACAGTTGTAGCATCAGAGAATCTGATAACCAAATTTTGAAATGATAAATATCTATGAGTCTTCAATATAATAATTATTAGTGATTGAATTTACAATTTATGCCACTTGCTTTATTTTTTAGACACAGCATCAGCCAAACTGAAACATTCAACTTAAACATTGCTGTATTGTAGTACTACATAATATTAATTTCAACATGCTGAACTTTCTTGAATATCAATCATAATTTTAGTAATACCTAGTACCCCAAACATGGATTTGTGAATGGAAGACTATAGGCATGAATGCTAGCCTCGTTCCCAGGCTCCCCCTCTCCTTTTCTCACTTTTTTCGCGTGTAAATATTCGCGCGCGAAAAAAGTGAGAAAAGGAGAGGGAGAGCCTGGGAACGAGGCTACATGAATGCCTCGAGTCCATAAGGCTATATACATGTGTGTATATCTATAATGTAGAGCAAATTCTATGGTTTGAATAATCAATTCGTGCTCAATGATGCCAAGGGGATAAATGTAGCTAGCTGGTAAATATTAAAGGCTAAAGTGCATGCAGTGCATGCAGTGTACTAAGTATATATGGCATGGGATTTAACTAGCTGCTTTCTGTATCCTGCTTCACACCCGAAATTAATAAGTTAAATATTATTGTTATGATTCTATAGTATTTAAAGAGCCTTTAGACCATGGTAATAAAATATTAACTGGTTTCTCAGACACTTAGGAGCTTTCATAGCATGCGGGCGGGTGCCGATTTTTTTGTGCAATAGTGGTCGATGAATATCATTATCCGCATATATATACAAAAAGCCCATAATATGATATTCCACCATCCTATCATAACCTTACTGGACTCAGCAAATATCACCCAAAATAGGGTTTCATCCAGTGGAAGTTCTCCCCCCCCCCCCCCCCCCCCCCAAACTGTCTAGCTTCCCCTCTAAGAATCTGACTTTAATTAAATTGAGCATCATGATATCACAATAAGTTTTAAATCACACCACTTTTTCATCAGATGTTAATTGAAAAAAAATCCATAAACTCTCAGAGAGTATATCCCAATGAATTTGGCATGCTACATACACCCACTCATTTATCGTGCTCCACTCCAAACCCTCTCCTCTCCTCCCTCTACTCCTTCAAAACACCAAGGAGAAGAACACGGCTGTGAGGATGGCTGCCGAGAAAACCATCACTATGCTCGTGCATGGAGGCGTGCATCTCAAGGTAAATGGATTTTGACTTCACCAGAGTATGATGATTTATTCTCGTGAGTCATGAAGACAGGGCTCATACGTAATACCAATTACATGTAAGGGTCCCCCCTTGCATTGTAAGCCGTTTACACCAGCTTGCCAATTACATGTAAGGGTCCGGTCCCCTTATACATTGTAAGCCACTTACACCAGCTTACCAATTACATTCTATTGTAAGCCACTTACACCAGCTTAGTAGATCTTTTAATAATTACTTTTCTGATCACGTGATCCTCTCTTTCAAGTCATGTATTATGACCTCATAATCAATAATTGATTTTTTGTGTGTATATATAATAGACTTTTTTTCAAATTTAGAAATTTAATATTGCTATATTGATACATCCCCAGCAGTTGAGGCTTTGCCTGCATAAAAACTTAAATGCCACACTGTGGTATGTGGGTCACAGTTTGTGATGATAATGGTATAATCAAGCTTGGATCTCAAAATATCCATGAATAAATAATAATATTATTATTATCATTATTATGCTATCACACAAAAAATATCAAATCTTCTGAGTGACAACGATAAATATTAACAAAACAACTTTGAAAGCAGACAAAATATAATACTATTATAGAGAACACTCTGCAGTATAATAATAGAGTACGAAGAAAACGGATTAAAAATATAATATACGACAAAAACAATGGCAGCTTCTGATTGGATGATTTCTTGTATACACACAAAACAGCAAAATAAACATTAATAAATAAATAATTTTAACTCTCTTATATATACACATAAATGGACAACACAAATAAATCTGGACAGACAACAGCATAAATAAATACACGTTTAAATAAGTTGCTATGAAAACCTGAGGTGGTCTGGTCTGTTCAAGGGAGGAGAGATCTTTCTGTGAGTGTGGAAAGACTTTGCACTGATAGCCTTGGAGACAGTGTGCTCGGAAGTCTCTCGATCTTCGTCGATGACAGTTCTACTATTTTCCGACGAAATTGACTCCGGAGGGGTTACGGGACTGTTGGCCGGGCAACGGTGCCCATTTCTGCACTCGACGTTGACGAAACCGATGTGAGTCGACCCCTGGTAATTAGCAGTGGTGACTTGTGTGAAAGGTCCGCTCTTTGCCGATGTATAGATGTGTGTCTTGGGTGCCTTCTTTGATGGAACGACCGAAGTTGTAAACGGCATAATAACTACAGGGGGTGTGGTCGTTACGGGGGTACTGGGGCCTGGTGCGTTGAATCCAAACACTTGATTTGAGCTTGTGGTGCCTCCATTGATGACAAGGTTGTTGGGAGACAGAAAGCCTTTGCGCGGTGACCTGGGTGGGCGTCAGCGAAAGGGAATGAATATATTATTATTATAATAGTATTATGAACAAGAGCCACCATTATGAGAGCTAACTACATAATATCGCTATAAATATGTGGCTCTCCACCCTCTGAATATCGTTGAATTTATAGCGAAAGGGAATGAATATATAATAGTATTATGAATAAGAGCCACCATTATGGGAGCTAACTATATAATATCACTATTAGGATAGGTGGCTCTCCATCCTCTGAATATCGTTGAATTTTTTTATAATAATTACCTTGGTCCTCTTGGCTTGGAGCCCACTGGGCCTTGAAGTCTCTCCTCCTCCTCCATTCTATGCAGCTCTTCCAATAATGCCGGAGCCACGTAGGTAAAACCCTATAATCAAATCAGATACAATACAAAATTTAATTATCATCATAGTATACAACATCAGGATAAATTTGTAGTTATTTATAGGTTGGCCCATGTTGCTATTTTTAGTACCTGGAAGTTGAGATTGGCGCTCTCACTGAGTTTTGAGTCGACGGGTGAATCGATGGGGGTCATCTTTGTGAACTTTGTGTCAAACTGACTAACATCTTCCTCTCCTCTCTAGTGGTGAGAGAGTGTATGCAAATGTGTATAATACATGACAAAATCTGAAATCAAAGGTAAAATCGGAAGTTTCGTGTTTACTGAAGTTGAAATCAACACACATACACAAACACACACACACACACACACACACGAAAATTGGCTATTCTCGTTATTTCCCACCACCAGAATCAGCACTGTCCTTTCAGGAAGGTTGCGGGATTCACCTCTGGCCTGATGGATGGATGGAGGCTTGCATGCATGTATGGTAAAATAATATTACAGCCTGCCCCATCTTCCATTTCCAGTTCAGCTAGCTCCTGGCCACAATACTAACCAACACCCAAAGCAATAGTGGACCAGCACTGATAGCAAACCACACTGACTACTAAATTGGAGACGACGTGACTGGTAAGATTGTAGTTATGTATACAGGCTGGAGGATGTTGAAAACCACCGACTACATTTGCACCGAAAACACTTCAATGGTACATACATGTATGATAGTATGTAGAACATAGAACTTGGTGGGGGACATTTGTACTTACGTACATGTATGGTACTCGATAAGAGTATATACGATAATATGCAGGTAATACCCATACTGGACCAACTTATAGTGCTTAGTATGTCCTACAGAGTGAAGATTTGTACTTGATATACATTTATGGCATTTTATGAGTATCTGCATAATACGACAAGATGACTGACAAAGTATGACCAAATTTTGCATTCTTCTATATACAGTCCATAATTGTACATTCTGAGAAATACGTGCAACGTAACTTAATTTTTGAACACTGCATCACTGTAGAGGCATGTGAGTATGGTATGACCACACTACCTGTAAGCTAGGCAAACCACGTGTACAGCGTGATACGATATGTACAATATTATTGTGAGCCGACTGTGTCATGCAAATTTAATAGATCATCACTGCACCGTCACACACACAATATAATACCACACATACGTTCATGCATGCATGCATGCGAGATGCATGGTCGAGTGCACAACAAAGTAACTGATTTGTTTGTCCATGACTCCTGTTCCTTTCATCTCTCACACACACGATTACGTAAGCGAGTTTCTTACCACAGTGATCTTGTATGGTGGTTCCACTCTTCTGGCTAAGAGTTGCTCCCAGTTGATCTGACGGAAGAAATTATGGTTCTTAATTGGGAGGGCATCCCCGGTAGTGTTGCCAAGGCGATTGGGAGGGTGCCGCTTCAGAAGCTGTGGTAGTGAACAACAATCAGCACAAGGTAAGTTGTGACACTATGGTGATAATTAGTGGTAATGAGAGAGGGGCTTACTCTTTTGATGAGGTCCTTGGCATCGGCGGTGAGGTAGGGAGGGATTTGTAGCTTGGCGTGAAGGATTCTGTCGATAGTTCTCTTACGATTCTCAGCACAAAATGGAGGCTGAAAAAAAAACAAGAAAAGTGTATATCTATCCTCTCCCTCCCTCCCTCCCTCTCTCCCTCTCACTCTCTCTCTCTCTCTCTCTCTCTCTCTCTCTCTCTCTCTCTCTCTCTCTCTCTCTCTCTCTCTCTCTCTCTCTCTCTCTCTCTCTCTCTCTCTCTCTCTCTCTCTCTCTCTCTCTCTCTCTCTCTCTCTCCTTCTTTGGAAAATTTCAAAACTTCAAATAGTGAAAATGAAAAACCACAATTACTGTATGAAAACAATATTGCAGCACCGCCAAAAGTTTCCCATACTGTTATGATATACACATCTACACAAAACACACTGCAACTTTCATTGATTCTACTTACAGCTCCAGTCAGCATGTCGTACATCAAGGTGCCCAGGCTCCACCAATCCACTGCTTTACCATGCCCAATTCTTTGTAAAATCTCAGGGGCCCTATAGGGAGGGATATAATATTATAATGGAGGAGATAATAAAAAATTATTGTTCAAAATTTAATGAGTACAACTATACTTACATGCATGTACATACATGCGCACATAACTATATTCAAATGTTCTCACATGTGACCATGGTTAGCATGTGATAAGTACTTCGGACAAACACCCTATACAAACACACACCCAAGGTCATATGATAGCTGGCTATGCTAGTGGGCCGGCCGGATGGCCCTAGTGGTCTGGAGACACACTCCTCCCTCTCTCACCTTTTAATTTTGTTATTACCACATACCTAGCTGACAATTTGAACGATTGGTATGCGCCCTATCTAAAGCTTGTGGGTAGGAAAGTAGGTATAGAGCGTCCTGCCTGAGAGATGGAGATGGGAGATAGCTCCATTGAGCAGACTACCCCCCACCCCCCACACCCTTTCCCCTCCAAGATACACACACACATACACCCCTACACATGCACACACATAACAATTATGATAATATTATGCATAATTTATGCCCACACTCACATATACACTTTTTGTCAAATATCTGGCCTGGGAGGCCATTAGAAAAATTCGGAGGTGTAAATTGGAGCAGAAAAGGGTGGAATTCAGTGGACAGCTGCCTTGTATAAGCTGTAACTATTGGATTGTCACTTTATGACATGCATGGTGACATGCTCATGCTGTAGTTTATAATGTATGGCACATGTTACATGCATGTAGCATGCATGTCATGTCATGTAAAGTTCTAGTTCCTAGCAGTGTAGGTAACAAATGTGGACAGCTGTAAAGGAAGGGATACATGGACCATGGAAAAAATGAATAAGATTTCTTGGAACCTGCTGGAAGTCTAAGATACACGCTAATACTAATCCACTATACACTAGGATAATGTAGATATTGCCCATGTACCCTCTTTAGCAGTAGAGATTTGAATGGTACAGTCTTGTATTGTAGCTATATTCATGTAGAGGAATGGACATTGATGGGGGTTGGATGTCAAAAGCATTTCTCGGAAATGTCCATCAGGAAGCATGCTCAGAGTTTCCTTGAGCTAATCTTCTATGTGAACAATAGCTGCAGCTAGTGGACATTTCTCATTGGAGCAGGAAACTGAAGTGCAAACGAGTTATGACCTTGGGGAAATTTTGAAAAACCGCAACTCTTTACGGAAAGATTGGGATAGCAACTCCATACAATTGCATACTGATAAAGTAGAGGGTATTTATAAATTTGGGACAAGCTTATATAGGGGTATCTTCACTTCAAAGACAGTGCAGACTAGGTACATGCGTAAGGGCATTTTTCTACAATCTTACTAGAAACTTGGGACTAGACTGTATATTTAAAGAGCTTTCACTTTTTTTGTCATAATTTTAATTATTTAGAGATACTTACATGTACTCTACAGTGCCACAGAATGTGTTGGTGGTGGCGTCTCCGAATAACGACTCTTTACTCAGACCAAAATCTGTGAGAACGACATGACCTTGACCATCAAGCATAATGTTCTCTGGCTTGAGATCTCTGTAGGAGCAAGTCAGGGAGGGGGAGAGAGAGAGAGAGAGAGAGAGAGAGAGAGAGAGAGAGAGAGAGAGAGAGAGGGAGGGAGGGAGAGAATGAGTGGGTGAACAAGAGGATATGAGTACGTGAAAGGTCATCTACTCGAGACCATTGTTTGCCCACACCATATTGGCAGCACAATGCTCTTCTCCAAATCTAGCCCATTGAATCAAGACGGGAGAATGGCTGTGCTTAGTCTTCACTATAGACAGCACAATGCAGACACCATATTTGACCGATTTAACGTAGTTCCGAATTAATGTAGTGCCCTATATATGTATGTACCTGTAGATAATGCCTTGTGAGTGCAAGTGCTCCAGAGCTAATGTGATTTCACCAAGGTAGAAGCTATGGAGGAGAGAGGGAGAGGGAAGAAGAGACAAGAAAACGTAATTAGGAATATAATTACAAGGAGCCAGAGGTGGGGGGGGGGGGTATTGACTCGTACCTAGCAGCATCTTCCAGAAACACTCCTTCTCTCTCGAGAAGGGCAAAAAGTTCACCACCTGTGTGTGTCAAAAAGAAAACAGAGAGCAGGATGAGCAAGTTTTCGTGACCAGTTGGACAAATTTTCCAGTTGGAACTGCCACTGATACAGGGTATGACCCCTTCATTAAGCAAATTAACAAGAAAACAAGCATTGTGAACATAATACTACATGTTCCATAGTTGTGTACTTTTCTAGGGATTGCGCAATACTTCTATACCGAATAGATTACTCATCCTCCTGGTACTAAATATAGATAGAAAAATTAATGAATAAGGTTGACTTAAGTGGAATGATGTAATCCAACATGGAAATGATATCATACATGTTTGTTAGGGTGGGCATAGTGATACAAAACAGTGTGGCATAAATAATAGATTGAAGAGGGGAAGTGGTTAAGAGAGAGAGAGAGAGAGAGAGAGAGCTTTTACCACTCAGATATTGCAATATGAGGTAGAGCTTCCCGTCTGTTTGAAAGGCATAGTTCAAGTCGACTATAAAGGGATGCTACAGAAAAAAATTGAGAGAGAGACAGTCAGTCAAACCAATGACCTAATACAGTAACTATTCAAGACAAAGGACATCTCTTAATTAGCAAATTGGTTCCCAGGCCAAGATGGCTTTTTTAGCTCCTAGCATATCATAGCCAATTACAAGCCCTACCATTCAAGGATTACCACAATTGGTGCCTCTAGCTCTGGACAGCAAAAGTTCACCACTAACTAGACCACAGACCTCTGATGTTCCAGACTTGAAAGAGAGATAAGGAAAGACTGTTTGGGCTGGGGGCCAGAGTTGGTAATTGGATCAAATCAACACAAAAAGGGAAACCCAGTCATGATGTTGTTGGGGTATCCTTTAGCAGGAGCACTTCAAAATGTGACCACATGAAATGAGTTTCAATTGGATACATGGTTGCTATCCAAACACACCCACACACAGGGGAGTACACACACTCTCTTTTCTCTCTCTCTCTCTCTCTCATACCTTCACAGCTTCAAGAATGTGCCTCTCAGCCTTTGTGTGAATTGTATCCTTCTTGCTTCGGACAATTGAGGCCTAGAAATAGCAAAAAAAAAGCGTCAAAATTTGGATTTACACCAAAAAGAATAATAAATTGCTAAATACAACACATAAAACTTGAAACAACTAGTTTCTTAACTGCTAAATATCACACATAAACTAACACCACAACTACAGGAAATGAGGCATTTAGCACCTCCCAGGTACATTTCAATCATGAGCATTCTAGTACCTTCTTCAGAACTTTCATGGCCATGATCTTTCCAGCATCTTTGCCAGTTCTCTTCCGAACTTGAAAGACCTGTCCAGAAGCAGGTAGAACAAATTATTATCAGATGCTCTCAATCGAGTATGAAATCAGAACAGGAAGGTATTTTATAAGGATTAATATTCTAAGACTTGACGGACTGTCAACCACAGATTGAGTTATGGGGATTCAATTTTCCACACAAGAAGCGCACCTTTCCATAGCCTCCCTTCCCCAGCACCCTCAGGAGGTCAAAGCAGTTAGGACCAATCTTCTCGGAAGTCTTATTGACAGTTTCAGATGTTATCTGGAGCATTTCCATCTGATCACTGCTCCATAGTGTGTGTGCGGAAGGAGGGAAGTGAGAGAGAGAGAGAGAGACAGTGAGAGAGAGAGAGAGGGAAGAGAGAGAAAGAGAGAGAGAGAGAGAGAGAGGAGGGGGGGGGGTGTCATAACACAGTGGGGTATAGGCTGACCACTGGCACTTGTATCCCTCACCACAAAACATGATAACACTCGAGCTTGGACATTAAATTTTATGGCCTATTATCAATAATTCACATTTGCAAGGTGACACGCGCCAATATTGCGCAATTTCCACGCTCACCATGCAACATGGCCAGGCTGCAAGCAAGCACCGATTCTCTCTAATATCTATTTTTCACGCAACCAGCGCTGCACCATGGCTGCACGCACCCGCACGTTCATCGACAACCATAGCACAACATGGAAACAAACTATGCAAGCATGTACTTGATACATAGTAAAGTATAGTATGTATGCCTCCCGAAATACATACAACTCACTCGATGCCTATGTCCATGGGACTGCCGTGGCTGTCGCTAGGGCCGCTCGTCTCTGGCGTAGCCTCGTGCGGCGACGCTTCACGTATCGTTGTATTCTCGATGTCTTCTCTCTATATATTATAAAAAAAAAATACACGATATGAATACAAAGGGTGAAGATATAGCCACACTACCAAGGAGAAATTAATGAGTATCATACGCTTTAATACTGTTAAAGCCTTGGGGTGTTCAGTAGCTTATAAAATTTTTAGGCTTTTTAGCTTTTTTTCTTTTACCTGTTGGCCTTCACAGGGCATTACCTCCTCCTCCTCTTCCTCGCATACAGGACCGTCGTGCATATCGAGTGGAAACAAATCGTCCGCCATTGTCGCAAACTTTCTGCTCGCTCGGACGCTCTAAGCTTACTTTTCAAACTTCTCTCGAGATTGAATTGAGCTTTTGGCGCCCATGTGGATGCATAAAATGCGAAATCCCCTTTGATAGCACATGATGTCCATGCCACGCGCCAAAAAGCCTATAAAGGTCATTCTAGTCGTGCTAGTGCATTCTTTTGGTCAGAGACGTGACCAGGTTACATAAGTTCCGTTAATAATATAGTAGCCATGGCAACAGTTAATTAATGACATTCACTGATGCGGTTTGCGCATGCGCTTTGGTAATTGTGAAGGCTGGTCCCGAGCTGAACAAGTGCACGAGCATGGCTGCCACTCGGCGATTGGGAAAGGTGAGTTATCGCTTTCTTCTTGTCTTTTTTAGCGTTGATCGAAGGACTAACTAGACTACTGAACCCGGAGGGAACCGATCTAGCGCCTGGGGAGCCCACAATTTTTAGGGCCCTTGAACGAAAAGTAGGTGTTCCTGGGTTGAAAGTTTGAGGGAAAGTTATCAGATCACGTGGGACAAGGTTCTTGGTGTTAAATCTCACTAGTCTCGCATCTCTAATCGAATATTCACGCACTAACGGAATGTGTTCTCTTCACAGGAGTTAGATGAGATTAGAAAAAGTGGTATCAGGGTGTTTCGAGAAATATTGGTCGATGAATCAAACATCTTAAATTGGCAGGGGCTCATCGTGCCCGTAAGTTCAGTGGTCATTCAGTATGAGAGATAGTGAGTGTGAAAGTATGGGAGAAAGAGAGAAAGAGAGAGAGAGCGAGTGAGAGTCAAGCAAGCGTGAGTTTGTGTGTATTCGTATATTATTATACCACAAGGAAAACATTGATACTGACGTTGAAAGTTTTGGTTTTTTTCCTTGTTCGGTGACGTAATACATTTTTTAATTACAGGAACAGGCCCCTTATAGTGGTGGAGCCTTTCGAATTGAGATCAACTTCCCAGCAGAGTATCCCTTCAAGCCACCAAAGGTAAGCCACTCTCCACCTTCCATATCCATGTGTATGTGTAGCTAGTACCTAGATTAGGTGAGTGATAGGATGTATGTTTGTTGAAACATCCAATGTTGGGGAGGAAACGATGCTTCTGATGTTTGTTTCTCTTTCTTTGACAGATTGTTTTCAAGACTAAGATCTACCACCCCAATATAGACGAGAAGGGTCAGGTCTGTCTGCCCATCATCAGCCCAGAGAACTGGAAGCCTGCCACAAAAACCGACCAAGGTATTGTATTATGCACAAAAATCGCGTGATGTAGTTTTGTAGTCGTACTGTCTTCTCTCTGCTTTATTCTGTCCTCTCTCTCTCTTTCTCTTTCTCTCTCTCTCTCCCTCCCTCTCAGTGTTCCCCCTAGCATACCTAAGGCATGTCGGCCCAACAAGCCTTCAGTACAGACTTTCCTTTGGTGTGAGAATAGGGATAATCCATGTGCTTTGATGTGGCCACGGGCTCCACCCAAACTATGCCCTCCCGTCATGCCTTGAATAATTTAGCTTGGGGAGAACACTGTCTCTATCTCGTTCTCTCTCCACCGTATAATCTCTTATTAATACACACTCAATTCTTAATAATTACGCACATGCACGCACGTACGCACACACCTGACTATTATTGGCAGTAATTCAAGCGTTAGTTGCTCTAGTCCACGACCCCGAGCCAGAACACCCTCTCAGAGGCGACCTGGCCGAGGAGTACACCAAGGACCGCAAAAAATTCATGAAGAACGCAGAAGAGTACACAAAAAAGTACGCCGAAAAGCGACCTGCGTAGTAGACAATTTATTATTGCGAATATACCTAGGGACACATGATTGGCACTGTGCCCTACTATTATTGACTATGTAATTTAAAATATCACATTTTTTGTTAGGTAAATTATAATTTTCACTTCTTTGATAATTCTTAGTGTTATCTTCCATCACGATGCATGGAGTGTTTAATTATTATTATTAATTTTGACGATTCTTGTGGTTTAGCTGAAATTCCAAGTTCACATGTATTTTAGTGTTAATTATTGTGTAATAACCATTGCACTTGAATAATTATTATTATCATTATTAGTGGCTATTAATTCTTTGAAGGCGCTTCAAAACAGTAAAATTGTTCACATCCTGCCCTTCTATGATACACTATACATAGCCTCACTCCATCATGTGAAAGTGTCAGGGGCTGATCGACAATCTAGGCTTATAAAATCATTATATATAGCAAGGCAAGGCCAATAACATTCAAGTTGGCACTGATTGAGACACCTGCAGGCTAACGCTGGGAGTCACAGTATAGAACAGTACTATAATATAACTGCCTCACTATAGTACATTCACTACATACTAACAATGTTGTATGCTACATACACATCAACACACAATAGATCAGATCAGCTATATAGAATAATAATATTATGCTGCTGCTGCATGTGTCATGCAGGCTTAGTTAGAGGGAGGTAAAGCTTCAAGAAGAGTTCTTCACAAACTCTTCTCCCTTCTTGATGCTACCCAGTAGTTCTGGAATTAGCTGTAACATAAAAAAATTAATAACCAGTGTGAAATCTGTCAAAATACTAAAGATTTATTTTTTTTACCTCTTCTAACTTTTTCTTCTCAAAGTCGGAGAGTGTTCCATAGCCGAGGTTTTTCTCCAAGCCATTCTTTCCCAAAAGGAGGGGTGTGGCAAAGTAGCTGGCCTCTGTGATGTCCGACTTGACAAAGCCACACTCGACAACGTTCGCTTCACCACTGAGGGCCTTGAGAAGCTGAGAGAGAGAGAGAGAGTGAGAGAGGAAGGGAGGGAGAACGAGAAAGGGGGAGGGGGGAGAGAAAGAGAGTAAAACTGTGAGTTCTGTTGGCTTGGCTTAAATAGTTGGCTTACACTGATCGTGAACCTTGCTCCAGCGTAGGCCATCGATAAGGTAGCAGAGCCCTGTGTGTACGAGTGTATGTGTTTGTGTATTATATATGATTGTATAAAATTTAACGTGTCATGCACATTGTTATGCAAAGTTTGTAGTCTACCTAAATCAAATATGCACTATGATAACAATGGCAAATTGCAGCAGTAATTATTGTTTCAAAATGACAGGGGCTCACTCACAGCTCCAGCTTTGGCATTGACCACTTCAGTGCCAGCGTTCTGAATCCTCTCAGTCAATTTCTCGAGTTCATCGTTGGTAAACGAAACACTGGGCTTCACCTGTACACAATGCAAGTATCAGGTAAGTCCATACACAATGTCATACTGTAAAGTCATGAGTCAGCATACTGCAGTAGACAAATTTAATGCTAGGTATATATAGTTTGACTAAAGATGCATCCCTACTTCAAAGACACCCTTACAATTAGTACTCCGTTTTTCAACACAATATTATGCAAAATAGAGCCTAGAGACCAAGCCACTCTTACACCTCGAATATGTATAGGTATAATTATACCTGTGAGAGTAGAGGAAGGATGGTGATACCAGCATGGCCCCCTATGACAGGAACGCTGACTGTGCTGACATCGAGACCCTTAGCCTCAGCAATAAACGTGTTGGCACGAACCACATCCAATGTTGTCACTCCAAAAATTCTGCAAGTTACGAGTACATATGTATGTATCACATTACAATATTAGGACAATGTGTACCTGTTTGGGTTGTAGCATCCAGCCTTCTTGAAGACCTCGGTTGCTATGGCAACAGTAGAGTTGACGGGGTTTGTGATGACTAACACCATAGCCTCGGGGCAGTTCCTGGTAATCAAGATATCATAATATTATAATAATGATGATTATGGGGGCTCCTGATGTAACTCACTTTGCACAGGCCTCCGCTAGATTCTTAACAATCGATGCATTCGTGTTGAAAAGATCATCACGAGTCATACCTAAAAAATATTATAATATCCGTATTCAATAATTATCGTACCCTGATAAGTTCATCCACGTAAATTTTGAAGCTAGACTAAGCCTTGTTATTTTTTTTAGACACACCAGGTTTTCTGGGTACCCCAGCAGGAATGACGACGACATCGCATCCCTGCAGGGAGGAGTCTAGCTCTTCAGGACCAAGGTGGGAGGAGACTTGGCCTCGGGTCTCAATATGGCTGAGGTCAGCGGCCACTCCTGGAGTAGCTACGATGTCGTAGAGGGCCAGCTTGGAGACAAGGGGGCTCTGTTTGAGCAGGAGAGAGAGAGGCTGACCAATGCCACCAGCAGCACCCATCACAGCTACCTTGGAGGAGGCCTATGGGGGAGGGAAAGGGGGAGAGGGGAGAGAGAGAGAGAGAGAAAGAGAGACATGGAGAGAGTCAAAACTTGATACACTCTACCTAGAAATGTGGCTAAAATGCCTAGGTTACCTGCATGGAAGTCGAGAAAGGCCTCGAGGCTCGGAGGCAGCTTGGAGCAAGCCTAGTGGCAAACCTTGGCAACATCTTGGCTGAGAAGAAATCCTATACTGAGGTCGAACTGGGGCAAAGTACAATCAATGAGTGAACAGTGGTTTTTGCATTTGGCGTATACGTGCACACGTGGTCGTCACGTGTTGGCAAGGCAACGAGGGATTTTGATCAACAATGAGCTCCAGCTGCGAAATCTGCGAGCCTTCTCGCCTCTACAACATACTAGTCCAGGTATAATAATTTCGTACACCTCAAAAATTGATTATAAAATCCTGCTATACACCCATGCAGTGTTCCAAATCCCCAGCAGTAGTCGATGACACATACTTAGCCTTGTTTGGTGAGTAAAAAAGAAAATTATTGCTGGATTTTTGCAAAAAGATTAATTAAAAATAGAGGTAAGTACTGTAATATAGACCTATGTGCTGTATTACAGATGCTCGTGAGGCTAGTGAATATGTGGAGGCACACATACTGCTGGCAAAGGGAGTGAAGAGGGATGAGAAGGGAGAGAGAAAGATTCCATTTGGAGTGCACCTTCCATCACTGCTGCACTGCGTGGTCTATGATGGAAACACAGTATCAATTGTAGAAGATAGTGAGTTCACATCAGTGAAAAAAGTGCATGCATGTTGTAGCCACCTCAATGTGCGTGCATAGATAATTCTTACATGTAATTATGTAACCCATGTAATTAAATGTAATTTGTAATCAACATAATCCATGTAATTAATTTGTAACCATGTAATGTAATTGTAATTTTAATTTCATGAATTACAATTGCATCACTAATCCCTTTTTTTGCACACTCCAGCTCCAGCAGTTGAGTTTGCAAATAAGCTTGCAGCCAGTGGAAGCAAAAACTCTGTCATGGTACTAAAAGGTGCAAATCGAAGCTAGAAACTCTTATTTAAGTGAACAAAAGTTTGATGTGTGTTATAATTTTAGGTGGATATGAACGATTTTCTGCCGAGTATCCATTCCTCAGAACACAGAAAATCATGTACACATCTCTAGTGAGTTATGCCCCTGATGATTATCTGATGGAATTAAGAATGGTGTGATTATTATTACAGGAGCTTCAAAATCTTCCCCGCTACCCCAGCGAGATCCTCCCTCTATTCCTCTATCTCGGAGAGAGGTGCCACGCCTACAATGCGGCAATGAACTATGACCTCAAGATACACGCCCACGTCAGCTTGGGGGTGGAGCTTGAGTCGGCCTACCCTGGAACAATAGCCGAGCTTCACTATGACATCAGCGATGAGCCTGGACAAGATCTACTCAGCAAATTTGATGAAATTTATGAATTTTTAGGTCAGTGAAAATGTTGACTCATACAGCTGATTGTTATAGGGACAATAAAATTGTGTAGTGGCTAAAATGGCATTATTTTTCAGAATCCCATCGCAAGAAAAGTGAAAGAGTACTTATCTTTAGCGAATATGGTAAAAGTCGAGCAGTTACTGTCGTGATGGCTTATCTGATCAAGAAACACAAATGGACACTCCAAGTAAGCTCCTGCCATTGTCTTGGGTAATTAGAGTGATCGTACCTATTCGGTCAAAATTTAATTGCTACTACACGTATAATACTATGCAGGAGGCTTATGACCATACCAGAGAATGCCACAACCACATGCAACCATTGCAAGACTTTCTAGAACAGCTTTCTAAACTAGAGCAGGATATACATGGAAAAACTATCACACCTCTAGCGGGACTATAGCAGCTACTTGTCAACATGCATATGAATTGTGGTCTATATTTAGTAACATAGAAATCTATGAATAGTATCAGCCCCACCGTTCCTGTGGCTGTACATATGCGTTTGTCATGGAGATTCTGGTAGGATGACAACTCCATGTGATTGAAGCATAATAGTACAAGACAGAGAGCACACTCTAATAACACTATATTGCACACAAAGCAATAAAGATGGCCAATAAAATGAGAAATAATTTTGCACGATTGTGTGATGAAGTGTCATAAGTGTGGTATAATGACAAAACTATAGTCAGAAATGACATAAATCCCACCAAACCAACATTTGATAAAATCCCATGTCTAAAAGAGAGAGCACATACACTCCACTACTTGTATGCATCACAAACTTCCACAATTATTTGTTGACAAAAGCTCTTTGAAGAAACGACCAAACGAAAAAAAAAAAGGGGAGGGAGAGAAAAAAAGCAGAGGACAAAGTGAACCAGTTTTACAACACAAAGGGATTCGAATAGTACAATAAAGCACAAGACATGCCCCTTCAGCTTAAATAATAATTACAGGGGCTATGCATGATGATGATGACAGTTCAAATAGAGATAGAGTAATGGAGTGAGGCTATAAATAAATAATTGTTTCAAGAGAAATGGTGTCATCTGCGTAAATGTCTGTCAGTAGTTTTTGGGTTTTCGTTTTTCGAATGATAGTACGTACGTTATGTTATGTCCGTATATGGTCACAAAATGCACAAAAACACAACACAATATTATCGTTTTGATAACTTTTTCCAAAATTTGAAGTTTCAACTAAGGGATGAGGAATAACAATAAATAAATAATCGGTAACAGGGAACAGATAGGACGTACACAAGAGACACTCCACTACAATACTACGAGCACTGTTGTTATAATACAACATTTTTATCTTGGTGAAATTGACCCTAAGTGTTATAAATTATGTAGACACACTTTTTCACATCAGTAGCTTCCGAGTTCTCAAGAGCGCAAATTAAGCAAAAAATATAAGTTAAAATAGTTCAGCAAAGGAGGAGAGAGAGACGATGAAAAGAAGTGAATATTAAGGAGTCAGGGGTACACCTGGAGAACAGCTGTAAAAAAGAAGAGAAATGATGCTAATCTTGATCCTTCTCTCTTCCTCACTCTCTCCCTCTCTCTCTCTCTCTCTTCCTCACTCTCTCCCTCTCTCTCCTTCTCTCTCCACCTCCCCCTCCCTCCCTCTCTCCTTACCTTTGAAACTGCTGGTAGTGTTTTGAGCTTCTGTTAATCAACAGTGATGGTTGATGTGGGTGGGCGCTGCACACGTACTGATGCAATTGAACTAGAAGAAATAACAAAAACAGGATATTCAAGTCACGATTGTCAATAAATCCACTCAACGGTAGCCACTCACATTTGGCCTTGTTTAGAGATGTCAATTCTCGTTCGTAGGATGGATCAAACTTAAACGGGCAACTCGGTTCCAAATCTCTGCAAAACTGTCTCGAGCCCAACCGAGTGACACAGCAAGAACAGAGAAACGTGTGGTAACGAATCTTACCATCATCGAGAAATGGGTGGCAGAGAGCATCCAAGCAACTTATACGTTTATCCTGCCATACAGAAGAGTGTGTGAGTAAGAGAGAGAGAGAGAGAGAGAGAGAGACAGAGTGAGAGAGAGATTTAGGGATAAGCTAAGCTACTATTTCTCATCAAAGCATAGTACCCCATGAGGATTCTAAGCTTGGACTTATGTACACAACACTCAATTCCCATCAGAACCCCACTCTATAGCTTTCACAACCGTTATTGTTATTTCTGCTCTATATAGGCAAACCATCCCATTAGAGATACCGAGTTATTGTGTACCAATCCCTCAAGCTAATAGAGAGAGGTCAACTAACAACCATCCACCTACTCTCATGGCAATAGCTACACACTGGATGTGTATTCTCAACTATATACTCCCTGACTTGTAGTACTATGATGAACATTTTAAGTAGTCATATTCTTAATTTGATATAATGCTGTGTGGATGACCACTAGGCAAAAAGAAATAAAATGAGGTGCCATGCATACACACACAGGAGAAAGTGCACGTATGCGCGCACACACACACACTGAGGCATCCGGAGGGGGTTACTATAGGTCATTCGAGACTACACCACACCAGCCACATACTATCTCTCATTTCAGTCACAGGTGTGATAATAACATATTAAATAAAAAATAAGGTGATGTAGCCATGTTGCTAGCCCAACCAGTTGACCTTGTCCATTCACTATCCTTCCAGGTTAAACAACCCTGATTTCTGCCCATAATATTATAGCTATCAAACGCCACTCCAGGAAACCACATGGCAGCACAGTATTAACCATAGTGGTAACGTAACCATGTACAGTGGCGGCAATATTGCAGCTAAGCTGCTAAAACCACAGAGAGATTTTAAGGCTTTGCCCGATACCCACACATCAATAGATAGCGGCCCTTACTGGTCAGCATGTAACGTTTTGATAAAACTTGAGTCTCTGGAGTACCGGATATGATGTCTACCTCAGACTAATTAAAATAATTGCACCCTCACTGGTGTGGTTACAAAAAAAAAATCAGTGGCAAAAAAAATTTGTAATCTGAAAGTTATAAAAATGACTCGTGTGCATATAATTTTTTTTCACTTCAAAAAATTTATGCTAGAATCAGTGCTATGCTATACAAGAGATAGCTTGGTCAGATAGACTTACCGGGTTGAATACCAGTATCTCCGAGAGCAGGTGGACAGCCTCATGGGATATACTGGGCGACATGGCATAGAGCTTGTTCAGGGAAGGGGGCTTGCTCTGAGATAGAAGACTCTGGATGGACGTCTTTGAGGTAATGTGGGCAAGGTCTTTAAGAGGGGGAGAGCCAAGCAGGTCCGTGATCATTTCCAACTATTTGTAGAGAGAGGAAGGAGGGGAGAAAGAAAGAGAGAGAGAGACAGAGAGAGAGAGAGAGAAGGGAGAGTAAACAATATCTCTCTTCGTCTCAATGGAAGTGACTCGTATTATACTACACAAACAGTGACACACATGTATACTTAGAGTACTATAGTACATTATTATCTACCAACTATCACCACACATCTGGCTCTCCTCTCACCTGTACACTGGGAGTCGATGCTTCAAACAGGATCCTCCTTCCAAGCAGCTCGGCAAATATACACCCTACGGCCCACATATCGATGGCTATGTCATAGTGGTTGCATCCAGCCAAAAGCTCTGGGGCACGGTAGTACTGCGTCACGACCTCTAAGGTCATAGGGGTCGTGGGGTCAGGCTCCACGGCGCGAGCAAAGCCAAAGTCGCAGATCTTGAGACGACAGTTGCTGTTCACTAACAAATTGCCCGGCTTGAGGTCCCTGGGGTAATGAGAAATAGATTAATTGATGTTATGAAGTATGATTCAAATGTAGGTACAACAGTGGGGGTTTTTTAGGCCCTTGGGATAGATTTATGGTGACTGGTCCCTGTCCTGTGATAATGATTCATTATCAGTGGTTGTAGGTTAAACAATAGGTTTTGTTTGAGGCCCCTGGGGTAATGAAGTATAATTACATACACACTGTAAGGCAATGGCAACAACAGCCCCCACAAAATACATGTCATCTACCTACGAAAACATTTACTCAAGACCCCTGGGGTAATTGCATAATATGGAAGCCACTGAAAAAAACCCATAATACTAGGGTAATGACCTGAAATGATACACAAAAACACTTGTCCACTATATACTAGATCAGGGTGTACAATAGGGGTACAACCTTGTCAAAATCATCACAATTGTCACTGAACCTTCTAGAGCACAGCTGGGGGCTCCATATCTAGATACTAAGCATAAGGACCCTACACACTAGCCAAATTAGCCATTTGCCACTGTATCCTTCATTTTGGCTACTAGTCCCTGAATTGAGCAGCCATTCTTTCTCATTACTATCTGACTATGAGATTTTGGAACTCCTGATTAGTACGAGGTGTAATTATGTCATTAGCAAGCAAAAACAAAAATTATTATGCATGTTCACATAACAGAATTGGAAGGTGTCAGTTGGTGTGCTCAAACATTTTAAAAGTCCAGGTGTGCGTAATTGACTACTCCATCTGAGGGAAGCCAAGCCTCAGGAGATACAATGTTGCTATTAATTAAACCGCCAGACTAGGCCAATTACTAAAGCATGATTTCCAAGAACCTCCCAAGTCACCAAGCTAGGTATATAATATTTTGTAGGTCAGAACTATATATCCTATGACAAAACTATGCAAATACAATACACAGGAACATTCCTTGGAATAGATACTATGCATAGTTGACTAACTCAACTCTCTCCCACATATAATGCAATGTGTATAGACAGACACACACACACACGCACAAGGTCGATAAGATTAAGGATATACGTAGCATGGTGCAGCAACGCCAACGATCGACTCGACGACCCACGCGAAAGAATGTTTTAAAATTCCAGCATTTGAGTATTTGGCAAACTATAAGTAGTTAGGCGACACTACAAGGCTAATTGGATGGTCGATCGACTATTTTTAGCATCATGGAAATACGTCAACCTGGTGGAGGTGTATATTTAGTAACAAGGTATTTGCAAGCAGTATAATGGCTAGTGAGGACTCAGAGTTCACAGCACATGACTAGCATATGCTTACAGAAACCTCCAGTAGGTTCTCTATGAAGGTGACAGGATATTATCAACAGTGAAATAAGTGACAAAGTCTTCACTTGATTGATAGGTACATAATTACAGGGGTTTACTCATGCTCTTGCAACAGTGGTTCTTTGCTTGATAGCGACACAATTGCGAGAGATCAGACCACAAAATTTGTACACACAATTTACTAAACCCTAAGATAATTCAATTAATTAATTAATTAATGGTCTTACCTGTGTATGATGCCAGCAGAGTGAAGGTACTTGAGCCCTATATAAAAATTGGGTAGTAGACAGTAATTACACAATACCTAAAGGAAGTTAGCCCACACAACTTGGCCATGTGCAATATACGTTTTTACCAAAATATCTACCGTGGGTCTGGACTAAGCAAATCGCATACACGATCAAGTTCATCCCATGATGGTTATGGGTATAGCAACACACATCATGCGATGAGTCAGGAGATGGATTGCTGATGAATGGAAAATTATAGGGTTTTCCTCTCAATAATGCTATGTAAAGTCATCCCATGATGAGGCAAACAACACTATGTTGTGTGTCAATACTATTGCTGATTAGAGGGTTCCCCCCTCTGTATGCAAATATGCAGAAATACTGAATGGCAATAAACAGAAATATTATTGCAGGGTTCTCCCTATGTTGATAAACCCACAGTTGCATGTACTACATCCCTCACCTCACTATCAGTTATGCATAATATACATAATAGCTTTAGCACAAGATACACAAACCGATTTTTTCCATGATCCCCCTTCCCCTCCCCCTTTCATCACCAGACTACCCTATGATCGTCTACACCCATCCCATAGCCAATAATTTTCTAAGTGATTACAAACAGACGTACATCCATACATACATACATACATATGTACCTCTGAGAATCTGATAGAGGAACACTTTGACATGATCTTCCGTAAGTTGTTGGGGAGAGACGATAATTTGATGCAAATCGGATTCCATGAGATCGCTGACCACAAAGCTGTAATATAAATCAGGAAATTAATGAAATACAACACAATGAGGAAACCCCTGAATTATCATTACACAATTATTACTGTTTGTTGAAGCTAGCAGGTCATAATTTGAAACCGAGTTGCACATAAGTTTACATAAAACGTTTCATAAAGCAACACGATACTATGCAGAAATGTATCTATGAACTATTGACAATCTTTAAGCTGAGGGACAGTTGGTGAAATAATATCAGATTTTCATTTCAGTGTCCGAATAAACAATCTAAATATTCCCTTCTCTCCATTACTGCTAAAAAGGTAGTATCATATTATTGAGTCATAAATCCAGAAATCCTCCCATTTTTTTACGACAGATTTAGAAAAAAAACTTCTATTTCGAAGGGGGTGGTCATCTTAGATTGATAGTTAGATACTATCACATATTTCTCACACAGCATAAACAGGTTTAGTGAATTGTTATTATTCATAGTCTAGCAAACAGCATACATTGGTGGGCGAAATCTTTTGAATTAGCCCAAACACACTCTCTCTCGCATACATAAACAGGATATTGATATTATTATGATGAAATACGTACATGTCATTAAATTGCTCCAAACAGGGGGGATGAATCAGGTCCGTAGCCGAGAGAAGCTGCAGTGTATGTATGTGTGTGTGTGTGTGTGTGTGTGTGAGAGAGAGAGAGAGTGACAAGGGGATAAAGTGGAAGGTCGATCGGTCAAAGAGTTCAAGAAAGGTGTGTCTGGGGTACACGCAGGAGTCACATGTGAAAATGGGGGAGGGTGCCACCACACAAAAAGCCACCATTTGCAGCCAAAGGTATGGGCAGTAAGATATTCATACTGTTTACCGGCCAGCACACTGCACAGCAATGATTGTGGCGTCGCCGACACCCCCCAAAAATGCTAAATAATTGTGAATACTGTCACCTCTGGGTAATGTACACGCTCAGTATGTGTTCTAAATATACAGTGACTCGTAGGACCTTGTTTGTATATGGCTATAAATAGCATAAACATGGGCTAGCTAAGCTAGCTAGGGTGATGTTGCAAGGGAAGTCAGCCATCCAATTTTGAAACACTGCCACATACACCCATTGATGAATCATTACATAACGCATTACATCATATTATGCCTTAGGCCATCTACCCCTACATGTCCAACAGGGCTGAATTACACTTCAAGCACTATGGGCATACAATAAGCACATAAAGTGATTAAGCATTACGTCATAATCCTACCACATTACATCACATGCTCAGGCTACACCTACACGCAGCAGCAACAGCACCCCTAGGTGTTGAATGCATTGCATCAAACAGTGCAAGCTCAGGTGTGAGTGACACCTTTTCAGCAATGTTGTTGTGATGCTGCTAAAATCTCTCACTTCATGGTAGCAGCTAGTCTTACTTACGTTGTCATGCTTCAGTTCACAGAGGATCTTGATTTCTCTGAACGTCCGAATGCAGGAGAGAAGTGATTGGAACACGCTCGGGATCTTCTTCAGCGCAGCTCTACAGCCAGTACGAGGATTCACAACCGACCTGAAATAAATATTAATATTAATATGTGGGGTATAAAAATGAATAATCCGATAGATGAATTCGAAAAAAAAAGCATAGTTATGTTATGTATTCATGACCTCTAGCAATGAAAATGGCTCCAAGTGTATTTTTAAATCTGCTGTACTTGTGAAATAAGGATATAAGGGGGGGGGGGGGGGGGATATTTCACAAAAAAAGGTGAACTACCCAAAAGAATAATAAAGAATGATGTCCTTTTTCTGTTGGATACATGCTGTCAAAATGTCACATTGAACAATGAAAGGAATAGTAACACCAAGAGCGAGATATTCGACAACCCATTTCCAAGGCCAAGATATCCTTTGAAGCCTTTCACTTTATCACAGAATGTCGCACTGTATGAGCCACCAACAGCCCAGTGTTTGCGCCGCTCTATTTAACACGGGAGGTGTTGATGGAAAGGTAGGCTCAGTTCCTGAGATACCAAAGCAAACTTGGGGTTTCTATGGGTACAATGTTTTTGTCTAACCTTGGCTTCTTGATCCCTCTCTCTCTCCCTCTCCTTCTCTTTCTCCCTCCCCCTTCTCTCACTCCCGTTGCTTTCAGTAAATTTGAATTTTTGCCAATTTTCAGACACGAACACAAACAATGTACACCACAAAAAAGCTTCATCACCAAGTACAGTGTTGTTATGGTGGATGATACTGATTAGACAAGCCTCTATAATTTCAGTTTTCAAACGGTTGATTGTGTGCACGATTGTAGCCAAGCCAAAATCCTGATTTACCAGAAAAGTGACTGTTGCCCCTCGAATTCACAGACAAAAGGCTGGGCAGAGTACACAGTACATAATCTAACCACATAATCAACTGTACTCGTGCTTGTGGTTTTGACCGACCTCAATCAAAAAATGATTGCGCATCTGACCTCTGAGAAACTTTCAACAATGCCATCTCATTTGAATCGTGTAGGGTTTAGTTTATTCATACAGTATAATTCAAACTCACCATACTACTCCAAACGAGCCATAGCCGATGGGTTGTTCGGGCTCCACGCTAACGGCATTTGCTACTTGTGGCTCGGGCGCTGGTAGATGTTGATAGTTGCGCGCAACGGGAGTAGTAGTCGAAGCCTGAGCACTCGGCGGCAGGTAGCTACTCGCAGGTGCCACCAGTGGCGGTGTCGGTACCGACTGCTGTACATTCGGCGGAGTAGGCGCTGCTCCCGTCCTTGCCACGACGGCTGCTGCGATACCGGCGGTTGTATGGTGGTGATGCCATTGACACGGTACGGCTGGAGCGCAGATAGCAGCAGCTTGGTAGGCTGGGAGCAAGTGGTGATGATTCGCCGACTGCCAGTACATCAAGCCGGCCTGTTGTACGGTCACCATCTCTCTTGGTTGCTGGCTTGACCCCACCACGGAGGTGACGATGAAGCTACGAGGCGCCGGACGGCCTTCTCTTACAGTTACTACTTTACTTTACTCACACGTACAGTTACGGTGAAGTTCTCCGCGCCTTACTTCAGCACATCGTCTTGTTGGTAGGTAAAATTCTAACTATGACAAACAAAAAAGAAAAAAAAATAACGAAAAAGTTGAAGGCTTGGACGCCAAGCTAGAAGGGAGAGGACTTCTCCCTGCACTCTTGGACAACCATTCACCACGCGTTCTGCGTGTCTAGTTTTGAGGGAGTGGACCTTAGCAACGCGCGAAACGTGGCCGCGAGGCGCGCAAAAACGTGGCGGGCACGCACCGTGACGTCACGTTACGGCGGGGCCAACGACCACGTGATGTATCACGCGACTATCACGTGGACATAGTAAATACCCCGCCCCATGGTAGCACAGCTGAAGTCAAACTGAAGTTCTCTCTGTGCGACTCTTTCAGCGAGTTTGAATGTTTGTATGCGTGTGTGTTCTGCGTTCTCCGATAGTTTAACGTTTCTACTTTCATCCGGTGCTTTTCAATCTATCTCTTCTGCAGTAATTTTAGAAAAGAGGACCGTATTTTCCAAATCGTTTTGCCATATCATAATTTATTGCCTACTTTTTCAGCAAAGCAAGTTGTCGCCCAAATTTCCTATATAATTTGTACAAACTAGAAAAAAATTGTTGGAATTGTCATCCCAAAATTTGACTTCAGTTGGAAATTTTTCAAAAAAAAAAAAGAGATGTCTTCTGATATGGCCACAGCAAATTCCGAATTCAAAGTCGTTCAGAAACGATCTTCCAACCAAGGTAAAGTTATACAAATAATCAAATTCCCTCCTTTAATTATTAAAAAAAATAAATTTTTTTGCAGGTCGCCGTGGAGTGCCCCGTGACCGATACAGCAGCGATCGCTATGGTTACGGTGGACGGGGAGGTGTTGGTACAAGACACGGCAGTGGAAGCCATGCCCCTTCTAACGAGGAGCCGGGCAGTTCTGTCACACGTAAAAAGACGCCACTTCAGCACTTACACCAAAAGGCTGGGGTAAGCACATGTATGCACCGCGAGTTCAAAGTGCAAATACACGCATACCTGACCTACCGTGCGTCGTGTCCATAGTGATCTATGTGAAAAGAAACAATCATGTGTGATAGGGCTGTGTATATTGAGCGCTAATAAGGGAGGGAGGCTTGCTTAGACTAGGAAGCTGATTCAGCTAATACTTTCGGCCCTACTATAGTGTACCTTCTGAGCAGCCATGCTCTCTACTTGTGCTGTATATTTTACATGTGGTTGTGTGTATGTCTGTGTCAAAATATGATACAGCATCTTGTTTTTTCTTGTCCAATCATGTTTTCAATGCTGGCTGTAACTGCATAATATTACGCCGTGATGGTTATGTGAGGTGGTTGGCTCCGTCCGTCACTGCCATAGCTAATTGGTATTATCGATAACACTGTGTTCATGTCTCGCATTCACAAGAAAGTGTCTCAGGCTTCTAATTGTTAGTGAACCAAAATTCTGACTGTGAGTTTGGAAAACAATAAAACAATAATTTCTTTCTCTCCCACTCTTTGTCCCTTCCCATCTCTCTCTCTCCTTTCTCTCTCCTTCCCTCCCTCCCTCCCTCTCCCTTAGGACAAAGCCGACCGTGAAATCCGTCTTCGTCCTCAGACGGGTCGCTCCTCCTCTGGCCAATCTCGCAGTGGTAATTCCTCTAGCTCCAGTAGCGTGGGTGGAGGATCAGGCAGAGACTCTTCGAGCGACTCGTACCATCACAGTGGAAGGCATAGATCAAGCAGCAATAGCATGGACCCCGATTCGGGGAAAATTGGAAAGGTCGAAAAGTCCATCACATCGCCAAATCGATTCGAGAAATTGGAAAATCTTGATCCCGACATTGATGACAGCTTGCTGGAGCCGAGTTCATCGGCTGAGATGTTGAAGGGATCGAATCGATCGTCTACAAAGAGCAGTGGTGATGTGGAGAGAAAGCGTGACCGAGACAAGAGTGGGGTCTCGTCAAGTAGTAGTAATCACAGGGGCAGAAAAGGAGGAGGGAGTGGCATGAGAGGGGTCAAAGGTGACCCAGAAGCAGCGGTGGGTTCAAAGTCCAATGAGAGCAGCAAAACAACAGGTAAGAATGAAGTCGAAAAGAACGAACTTCGAACTTCGAAAGATTCCAAGAGTCTTGAAAACGACAGCGAGTGGAATAGCTCTGGCTCCACAAACTTTAAAAACGCTTCGTCGTCGTCGAGTGGTATTGAAGCTGGCCCCTCCCACGAGAGCCTCAGTGGAGCAGAGGACCAACAGCTGGACCTCAGTCAAGACTCGCTGCAGGAACATCAGGGTGATGGAAAGAGACGCATCTCCTACTCCAGGGTAAGTAAGCTAGTCTAATACTGCAGAGTTGTGGAGAGACTATAACCACTTTATTAAAGCAACTTGTACAGATGTAGCTCTTTCAATAAGTGGAGTACATAATTTTTTCATTCTCTCTCTCTCTCTTCATGTACATGTAGAAGGACCTATTAGCTTTGAGAGACTGTCCATTGAGTCACAGAAAACCTAGACTATCCATTAGCGATGTATGTGTGAACCCGCCTGGCTCTTTCAACGATGCAGAGTAAGCAAATTAGACACACTATTGAAGAAATCAATCACTCTTACAATGTACAATTATTATGCATCTTTATGTTGTTTTTTTTCCCCACTCAGTCAACCGGCAGAGGAGACCAGAACGAAACATGTCACCACGATGTCATTTCTAAAGGAACACGGTAAGGACAGTCACAAGTACAATATTGTAGAAAATTTTTTTAATTCTGAGATTTTTGGCTTCTTGTAATAATCATGTAAGTAATTACCGGGTCATCCCTATTGTGACAATAATAGAGAATTTTGATGATTATTATCTTCTTTTTTTCCTCTCACTGTCGCTAGAGTCGAAGCAGTACAGCAGCGGTGGTGTTTCTGGTCGTGCTCAGTATGACCGAGACGGAGCCAGTAAGCCTTACTCGAGGCAGGCAAGGGACAGCCGGCAAGATTGGAGACAACAGAAAAATTCAAGATATGATGTAAGTGAGGTGTAATTACAGGAACTGGCGGTGAAAAAGCTAACATTCCGGTAGTTCTAGTGCGTTGAAAGCTCTCTGGAGTGCACACCCTACACTCATTGTATCGCCTGCGTATATATGCGGCACTATAGGCCTCCCTAGCAGATACTAGAGGAATGAGTTGCACATAATGCATGTACACGTCCATGATATTGGACTCTGTCAACAGAAATCTTTGCATCTGCCCGTGAGAAAATCACCCTGATGTGTGTGTGTACTAGTACTCACACGTAGTACAATATTCTGCGTGAAGTATAGCAACCATACACTATGTGTTTATGCACACTTTTGCGTACACATATACACAAACGTACACGCATACACACACACACACACACACACACGTGTACGTACACACTTACACCTGTCTGTCTACTCGACAGTATCGTCACGGCCCTGAGGTGGAGGAGGAGCCAGAGCCAGAGTGGATGGAGTTCGGCCCGACCGATCGATTCGACATCATCGAGCTGAAGGGATTCGACAAAGAGGAATTGGAAAGAGAAGGTATCTTAGTCTAGTCTTTTGTGTATACTACGTAGCAAGATCATGTGTCGATGCTATTGATTTGTATTGGCTGGCCAAACCATAAAAGAGTTTGTTGTATAATTAAACAAAAGCTAGGATACCCTACACTTTGAACAGCCTATGCAAAACTGTGGTCTACAGTTGAGACCACATTCTGAGCGCAAGTTGCACATGGCTTACTACTAATTTCTATTGCATTTACTGTAGCCAACGTGGATTCTCAAGACAAGCTCTTCCCCACCGAAAGCAACGAAACTCCCGAATGGGAGGAAGAGATTGTTGCCGAGAATAAAGACGCTACTCAAGGGGACGTGGACAATGGTGGAGGGAGGGAACAAGATGGTGCCAGACAGAAGATGGAGAAGGAGGTGAAGAAGGGGAGGGAGAAAAGAGAGTTGACTGCTGCTTCTAAGATGATGAAAGCTAAGAAGCCTAAAGCTGCAGCCACCGAAGCTCAAGCTGCTCAAGGGGGAGCCCCTGGAGGCAACGAGTATATCCTAGATGGATTCGACTTCAGTACAGGTACTATAAATATTATTATGCAAAAAAAAAGTTTTTTTAGTACATGTAGATTTGTCTTATGGGGGACATAATAAATATTACTCTAGGGAGATTCTAAATTTTGCCGATATTTCAGGTTTGAGTATCTGTAAAGAGTTAGCTTTGGATGAGGATGAGGAGGAAGGGAAAGAGGAGGAGAAGACGGACCTAACTGCCACCTCCCTTCTTCAAGCAAGAGAGGTCCAGACACCAGTACAGCTCGGCAACGCACTGATGAAGGCTCTCAAAGTGGGCGGAGATGATAGGGCGGGGCCAATTCCGACACGGCAGCAGCAGCCCAAGAACCAAGACGAGAAACGTAACACCAATTTACATAAAATTTTATGCATACATGTACAATGTCATGTAATGCTCAAAATTTTTACTTTTTCAGTCTTGAACTTATTTTACATGTATTCTCCTTGCAGGAGTTGTGAGCATGGGCAGTCGACCAGTGAATGCTCTGACGCTGGATGAGATTCACGCTCGGGAGAATATCCGTCCAATGAACGAACCTTCAAACAAGACTAGCGATGACTTGGGTGCCTTCAATAAACTGGTCGCCGTGCTACAGTCGTCTGGTGATATTAAGAACGAGAAGGGTTCTCCCCCTCCCACTTCAAGCTCGGCCAGTGGACCACAGCTACAGCAACGTCAGCAAAAACAGCCACCTATGGTTAAAGCCACGCCTACAGCCACACCCACAGCAGTAGGACTGCCCAGTTCCAAAGAGGAGCCACGTGTATCACCAACTACAGAATCTGCCGATTTTGGATTTCTACTCGAAAAGGAGCTCGATTTTGACGACGAGGCTACCCCTCCAATTAAGGGAGGAGGAGGTGGAGGTCCTGCACCAGTCGTTCCTCCTTCGCCGATGTCAGTACCTTCTTCCTCGTACCAGCGGCCAACTCCACCAACCTCTGACCTCCAGCAGCAGGAGTACCCTCCTCACTCTCGCCCTGCTCCTCCCACCAGCTTAATTGGCAGGGGTGACCCCTCTCCTGTTGCCAACTTAATGGGCCGGAGTGATCCCAGTCATCCTCCTCCTCCTCCCATTGTACCACCCCCACAGCCGAGCATGAGTCGTCTGGAGGCCATAGCGGGTATGCTGGAGAAACTCGATCGCAGCCACCTTCAAACTTCTGCCACTGCCAGCTACAACGATCTTCCCCCCAGCCCCTCGATGGCCCCTCCTAATTTACTCGCTAATAAGATGAGAATGGAGCAGAGGCAGCAACAACTAGCTGCCATGCACATGGAGAGGGAGAGAGAACGAGAGAGGGAGAGAGAAAGAGGGTGGCGCTATCCCGACGCATTCATGGATCCATCCGGCCACCCAAATCCTGAACTCTTGCGCTCCATGCCTCCGCCTCCGAGACAGCTCCCAGGGGTCGGAGGTCGTAACATAATGGGCGGTCCCCCTCCTCCGCCCCCTCCATCGAGTCGACCAAATTCCAATCAGTGGGCTATTGAGATGGAGAGAAGGAGAGTGTTTGAGCTCCAGCAGATGCAGCTGAGAGAGAGGGAGAAGATGTACCAGCAGCAAAGACAGCAGCAGCAACAGCAGTATGGCATGAATACACCACCACAGGCTAAAGTAAGACCAACAATCATATTATTATAAATCAATCTACTTTTGGTGTTTTGTGCATGAGAGAGAGAGAGATGGGGGGGGGGGGGGGGTCTCTGTGTATTTGTGTGTGTGACTTCTTGACTACCAATAATTCATAATTTCCCCCCTATTTCCAGATGATGCCCCCTGGTCCTAGCAGTAAGCCAAACATCAGTCTCCTTCCCACGTCAGTCATGAGACACATTCACAACACAAAATCAAGCCACCCAGTAAGTCAAAACGACTAAAAAACTAATAGCCTCATCACTCCTGGCTAACTTCCAGTGATTTTATCATAAAAATTATTAAATGGGCTCATTAATTTTCTCATAAACTGCAGTTTTCTGAAATGACCAAGAACTCAGGGGCTGGTTCTAGAGGTGACCAAGGTGAGCATAAAATTAATGCAGAATACAGGCATAGTTAATTGCCAATTATTAACATTGTTGTACATGTATTTTCAGAATTGATGGGGAAGGTCTCTCAAGGTCACCCCAGTATGCTCAACCATTCTGCTGACTCAGCACCTCCTCCTCCTGTGGAGTACCCGCCATCAAGTCAGATGATGTCAGCCCCGCCTCCAGGCCACGCCCATCCTAATGCCGGCATGATGTACCCTCCCTACACACCTATTCCCCAGCGTAAGTACTTAGACAATGTAACAATAATAATATTATTCCTCTTGTTTAGTCAGGAAATTCTTTCAGCTTTGTGTGAAGTAACATAATCTATTTTTGTTTTTGTAAAACTAACCGCATCCCCTAACTTTTAGGGCTCTCTGATCTATTTAAAATGTTAACAGGGCTCTCTTGGATGTCTGTTTGCATACTCCTTTAATTTATATGTAATTACAGGAATGTCTGGCCAGCATAATCCGTACAATATGTACTGAAATTGGAAGATGTTGCTGTGTTTATTAAAGGTGTGATTGAGCACTAAAGCAAATTCCAACTCAACAAACGAAAAAAAATACTGCAACTCAATATTAACACTACGGAAATGGGATGTGATCAGAAATTTATCAAGCAGTGCTGATTGGACGTATAATATTATTATTACGTAATAATTGTTATACACAAGCTCACAGGGAACACAATCATCCAGCAAGCAAATTATCGTAATTCATAATATTGCACGAGTTAATTGTCAATTGTCCCTTTCATTAATGTATGTGTCATTTTTGTTGTGTTGCATATCGTTATCCTGTGTTTTGTCAGTTCTGTCTGTATGGTATGTATGACGATCAACTAAATGTACTGACGACATTTATATATCTTATTTACATTGGACGGATAAAAATAAAATCACTTGTTAAAACAATTTCTTGTCATGTCAGCTGTTCTTGTATTGATATTGCTACCAGCGCGTGTGTGCCTTCTTTCCACCAAGCTTCTTGGCTTTCCTCTTCTTTCTTCTCGACGATGACCACTGCTCTTGAATTTTCTTGAGTTGAGAGTTGCTAAGCTTTTTTGTTCCAGTATCCATAGCGTCAGGTTCTCCTGGTGTAGAATCAACTGGTTCTTCACAAGTGGTAGGCTCAATCTCCTCTGTTTCTGGAGCTGCACATGATCAATGCAGAGGTCATATATATATTTGCGCATGCGCAGTAAGGGGAGCTCGAGAGTGAATCACATTGTGCCATACCATACTAAAAGCTAGACAGTTAGCCCAGATCACGATAAAAATCATGATACCCCCACAATTGACTATTAAATTTTGGTATCCCCACCTTCAACATCGGCCATATCCACGGTCCTTTGGGCCTGAATAGCTAGATGTTTCTCCCATAACTTTTTCTTCTCCCTCTCACGATATTTCTCCCTTCTGGCGGCTTTAACTTTCTGCTTTCGTTTAGAACGAATACTTTTGGCCATTTTCGATCGATCGCTGCGCTGTCCACGTGCTCAATACGCATGTGCGTTGGCGCCGACATCATCACATGACCGGATCATGTGACTTACGTAATCAGTCCAAGAGAACGATAACAAAGGAATCGGGCGAAGGTCCCTTCACGCTCTCTCCCTGCGTTCAGTTTTAAGTCTATAGGGGATAGTTCGAGTGCGGCCTACAGTGTTAGGAGCCTCTTCATCCGCCTACCTTCCCGAACAAATCAAACGCCAAGTTTTCCCCCTCAAGAACCACCTTCTTTGAAGTAAATTTCTGACCCCTAGTTCATTACCTCGCTTGAGACAGAAGATGTGCTACAAACACGGAGGTCCGACAACCACTACCACCAGTAGTGCTCAGAAACAACAGCTACAGCAAGCAACAGTCAAGAGACCACTTTTTCTGAGGTAGGCAGTTAAAAAAATTATCAGTTTAGCAGCGTTGTAACCATCTGTCTATTTACGTGTTTTACACTAATTTTCACTCCTACCACCTCCCATACACATACACCTCCAGCTCCTATTTTGATCGTCTAGCCAGTCAGAAGAACTGCTACCAGTGTCAAGAGCGAGTTAGCCCCGAGGAGGTGAAGACCGCCCTGGGGGTGTGCACGGTCTACCTGATGAGCAAGACTGTCGAATGGATGACCAGCAAAGATTCTCTCTTGAAGTAGAGGGAACAAGCACACACTGTCCCAACTTTTCACAGACTATGGTTTTCATGTACTCTACTACTCTCGTTGCAGTCAATAGCTAGCTAGCTAGCCAAGGACTGGTATAATAATTATATAGATCAAATGCATAAATTGATTTTTTTTGTTCATGTTTGCAAGCATTTCTGTGTAAAGTAAGATGCAATAAAAATGATAATCGGTATAGTATAATAATATTATATTGAACACGTCTAAATAACATAACTTGGGAGTAATTGATTCTGTTATACACACTCTGGATTCATTTCATAGGTGTTAATAACTTAATACAATAACTTGAATGCACACAATGATCACTGATAATACCACTTCTCTCTCTATCTTCTATATACAATAAAAAAAAAAGATCATTATGACATAAAATTAATAATGCTGAGTGGCCAGCATGTGATGTGATTGTGATTTGCCATTGAGAAGCAGCCATGCAGTGTCAGCTGCTGCTGCTGTTGTAGTAAGAGGATGATGTCACTGTTCCATCACTCTCCATCAAACGAGAAAGGAACGGCCTACAGATCATGTTACACATACACGTCATGGTAAGACTTCATTTGGTAAGTGGTCGTCACAAGTGTATGTTTCTAAAGGTTAGCAGAGGTAATAATATTATGTTACTCACCCTAAATCAGACTTGGATGACTTTGTCTTCTTGTCCACTTTAGGTGAGTCACTATTACTAATTACAGGGGCACCCACAGATGAGGAGGGTAAGTCTGTGCCTGGCCTGTGCGAGTTTTGGTAGTGATGAGGAGCAAGGTGGTGATGATGGCTGTCCATGGCAGAGCCATCGAGGAGGAGGGGTCCATCATAAGTCTCCACCACACCTCCTCTGTGAGCAGGGGAAAGAGAGGGACGAGGGGAAGCCTGAAAAATCACAAAAAAATGACCGAAATTTAAACCACATCTCTTAAGGGACAAGATGCAGTATAATCACATGATGCAAACACAGTACTTGTCATACCGTATAGCTGGAAAATTTGGTGGGGAATTAAATTTGGCGGTTTGGCGGTCTATGTTACAACCGCCAAATTAAAATCTGCCAAAATTTCCTTCTCGCATATAATTATACGTGTGGTGATCCTGTACCAAACCACCAAATTTAAATCCTATAATATTCTTGCAATAGCGATTTGGGGGCTCAACCGCCAAATTTAATTCCCACCAATATTTCCGGCTATACGGTAAGTACATGTAGCTGACCTTTCCAGTGCTCTCTGTTTTCTTGGGTAGCCATTTCTCCACCTCCTTTCCCCTGATGTACTCCACAGCTGCCCTGAACGTCACCAGAGTGTAGCTGAGCCTGTCAGCGTCTGCCAGAGACCAAAGAAAGTTTTCAACATAGTACAGCGAACTGAATAGATCACCTAGGAAGAGAGGAGGGGGAGGGGGGGCAGGGAGAAAGAAATTATGAGACTAGAATAATAGAGAAAGATCAAAATATTATCAGTACATACACTACTTTCATTATGATGCTACACAATAATAATAATTATTGTACAGTTCTAGTAGTTGTGCATAATCATTACAACACAACAGGATCAAGTAATAATAAACTTACTACAGTCCGATTGAACAATGATGGCAGCCTATTAGAATGTGTGCATGCGTATGGCAGTGCACATGTAAATAGTGAGAGTATGCAATGTATGCATAAGCAACGTGCATACATAACAATATACATAAAGAATTTCTGCATGATGTTATATGACCAAAAATGCAGATATTATGTTGAGTCGACTCACCAATAATGCTATAAGGTCATCCGATGCCAATAACTGGGGCTCTAGAAATAAAAAAAAAATATATTTTAAGATAAAGCACTTGTATTTTTGACCTCATTCCTTCACTAACACACCTCCTAGTCGTAAGCTCTTGGCGAAGTGTATTTTAGCATCCTCCATCACACACTCAACTGCCTCGTGAAGAACATGGATCTTCTCGAGCGGTGAGTCCGCCCCTTGTAATTTGTTCAATTTTCCGAGGGTGAAGGGATAGGGACAGTTATAGTCGCTGGACACGCCCACTATCTCAGGGGTCAGGTTGCCACGGAGCTGACGACATCTGTCGGCCAATAGCGCGTCTTCTCTCTGATGGACTCGACAGACAGCTGGGTAAATCTTGGAGTGAACATGGTGCATAAGGTATCTATAATAGACAAGAGAATAATACGCATATTATTGTAGGTGCACCATCATAGTACGTACTTAGTGAATGGCTAATTTGGCTAGTGCATATGTAGGGGGAACCCCCTTTCATCATACATACCCTTCAATGGCCACCATGACTGATTCCTGGACTCTTCTATCCTGGAGAAGTATGTCACTTCTGTTGGCCTCTGCAAATGCCTGAGGGATATGAGGAGGGAGAGAGTGTACAAGTGAACGTACATGTGCACATGTAGAGATAAATTAAAAACAACATTCTAACATCCACATGCACATGTACCTGTACATACACATCAGCTATTATCATCTTTCCCAATGAAGCTTGAAATAGGGGTCATAGCATGTGACGCAAAGTATACACAAACACATCATAATAACATAACATTATTAGACTTACTATATCAGTAGTCTGTTTTGTATCATACTCCATCTTAGCTAGACTTACAATGGCAGCCTGTTTTGCCATCTTCTCCAGCTTAGCCGATGTGTCTCGTAGCAGGCTCTCTCTCTCCACCACGACGTAGTTGATCATGAATGTCTTGAGCCTCTGGTCCAGCTCCTCCAAGCCTTGCTGCCACCGAGCGAAGGATGAGAGGAGAGACTTGTACTCACGGTACGTCTTGCGTAACCGAATTACGTCATGTAGTCTCCCCACTCCACCTGCGGGGGGCTGGACGAGAGAGAGAGAGAGAGAGAGAGAGATAAAACAAATTGGAATAGTTGAATATTCTTGTTCTAGTTATGACAATGCCATGTCACTTCATCTAAGTGTGTTGGGGTAGATGAAAGTCTAAATCTTTCTCTTTCTTTCTCTCTCCTTTTAATTATGGATAATTTCCCAGACTATTGTGGTATTTCAAGCAGATCAGAGAGTGGTGCCAATATGTGGCTAACGACTAACAGCTGCTAATGGCTGCCCCAGAAATCACTTGGCCAATGGATGACTCGCAGTATGACAACTTATTATGGGCACTTGAGGAATGAGGAATGATAGTGTTATGACTCATCATGATTGCACACAGACTGTTGTAACTTCTACATGTGTATATAGGAATCTCAGCTACTTATTTAGACACAATAGCACAGAGAATACAAACCACTTAGTTCACTGAATCGACATTCAACTAGCTATTGGTGTTAAATGTCTATGGACAAAAGGCTCGAAAAGCATGGAAACAGTGGGGTTCTTTTAAATGCTCCCACTTAAGACACTGAAACACAAGAAAGTGCTTCATTTCCTCCTAATTACAGGAGGTATCCTCGTTTCAGGGAAGCCCATTTTAGCGTGATATTTCAAAGTGAAACATCATGAATGATGGCAACAAGACTCCATAAAAGCATGGACACCTTCACACCATTGTTTCCTATATACAATGCAGCGATATAGCTGGGGATGTACAGAAGTTCAGCGTCGATAACCCATCCCAAGCATAGGGACACTGTGGTATAATAAATAATGTAGCACTGTATTGAATGAATATACCTTGAAATTAGGATCAAGTGGTCTCTCCAGTATGAACATCTTGTACTGCCTCAGTGATCTGTTGTAGGCCAGCTCCTCTGCCAATACAGTGGCCTCAATGAACACACCACTGGAGACACAGCGAAGACTGTTGCCCTTTACACGCCATTTCAATCGCTGGTTTACAAAGATTGATTCGTACTCACTATTGTGTGCAGGGAGGGGTGGGGGGGGGGGGAGAGAGAGAGGGAGAGAGGGGGGAGGTCAACATAAGACATCTGTTTCTCTTATCTGAGACATCACTTACTCTCTAAACAAAGCAGAAGGTTGCAGCAAATGTAGATCTGGAAAAACAAACAAAAACACCACATGACCTCAACAACAAGCATGGTAAATTTAGCAGGTCAAGTAGCATAAACGGCCCCCAAATTTTCGCATGATATTGTGACAGGGTTTTAGGTCACTGGTATATATCTTCTATGGTTGAAAATTTTCGTGGGGCCATTCTTGCCACTTTATCCAATTTGACTAGCTATGTAGCTATACACACATACACAACACTCTACTATACTCTAGTATGGTCATGTATGCTCAAAATATACACATACCGACAAACTGTTTGCTGATGTTGCATCCCTCGAGTGAGGCAGCTGTTGGTATGCAGACCAGCCAGCAGTTGCTCTGGGCCTGCTCATACTGAACACTGAAGCGAGTCTGCTGGGGCAACGAAAAAAGCATCAAAACAATACCCAGAAATGTTTACTTTTTGTGTGTGTGACTTGGCGGTATTGGCGGGAAAATGAGAGTGCTATTGTCTCACCTGTAGAGCCTGGTAGAAGGGATTGTATTCAAGGTCCTCTGAATGAGTCGCCATCTTCAGCTTCTCTACTACGAAAGTTCAGCACTTAATATTTTAAGTGCAAGGCACGTGTTAGCAATAATTTGCGCAATCGATGTTGACCTTTGAACCGAAACATTGCAACTATTTCGCTAAATTAGAAAACATTTTTGCAGAGCCACTTTTCGGTTCATAACTGCACAGTTTGGGTGGGAGAAGCGAAGGACGCTGTACCACTGCTCACCCGGCCGCTACGAAAAGACGACATGAACTCTTCTTCAACGAGCGTCTGTGCTGACTGCGGAGCACCAGGTATACCCCCCGCCCTTTTTGACTAGAAAAATTCGGACCACCTTTTTTTTTATCATACTCGCTATTTTTAGTAATAAATAAGTATGTTCAGTTTGAACGTTTTTGGTGTGTGCAGATGCGAGCTGGGCTTCTATTAACCGCGGTGTGTTGGTGTGCAACGAGTGCTGCAGTATCCATCGCAGTCTTGGCAGACACATCTCCTACATACGCTCTCTTCATTCAACCAACTGGCCACCCGTCCTCAAAGAGGTGAAAAAAAAGTAATATTAGAGAAAGGGGTGTATCTCAGCGGTCATCTTGATGCAAAGAAATCTTTATTTGTTTGACGGGGGTAGAGGGAGTGAATAATTATGGGGGTTATTGATTACATTTCTTGCACTGGAGAACGTGTTACCTTGGAGACAGTGTGCATACAGTTGGACTCCAAACAATGGTTTATTTGTGACAGACAAAAGTTTATAATCAGTTGAGAGTCAACTGTAATCATCCTCCTATGCCAGCCCAGTGTACCTAGAGTGTATGATTCCATACCATGGGTAGTTGTACCTTCGCACCCATTATCTATCTAGTCAATCTATTCTGCATTTTGCATACTATTATGTATGGTGTGGACGAAATTCTTTCTGTGACCGCACGGACTCATCTCACTTCACAAACACACACATACACATACGCGCACGCTACCAGATGGTGTACACACTAGTGAATAAAGGCAGCAACTCGCTGTGGGAGCACGCCCTTCACGATCCACACTCCAAGATCAAAATCAAGAAGCCAACGTCAAGAGATAAGCTAGTGTAAGCTACAGCCGTGTGAGTGTTGTGTGGGGGGTGGGGGTGTGATGGGTGATGGTCTATTGTCTCCCTATACATGTAGTCCTACCAAACACGACTTTATTGTTGCAAAGTACAAGTATCTCATGCTGTTGCCACGCCCATCTCAGAAGGATCATGTCAACTCCATTGAAGATTTAAGTAGAGTAAGTCTCAAGTCTCTCTCTCTCTCTCTCTCTCTCTCTCTCTCTCTCTCTCTCTCTCTCTCTCTCTCTCTCTCTCTCTCCCTCTTTCTCTCTCTCTCTCTCTCTCTCTCTCTCTTCTCTTTTCCCTTGTTTTCCTCTCAAAATTTAAGCCATTTTCCCTCTCCTTCATGCAGCAACTCCATGCTAGTGTCAGAACTGGTAACCTAGAAACGTGTCTTCGACTTCTCTCACTCGGAGCCAATCCCAACTACGTGAACCCCGTGAGTTATTCAGCTAGCCAGCTAGCCACATGAAACTTTAGTATCTTTTATCTTCTCTGTAACCAATCCCAAACCTTCCCATTTGCCTGCTCAGGCAAACCCTAACCTAGCAAATGGCGGAGCCGCTTCGGTGCCTAAAGCCTTGCGAGTCAGTTACATGTATACATGCATGTAGGTGCTTACAAGTGCATGTACGATGCTTGTTCAATGAAGCCGCCTTTTACAGGGTACACTAGACCTCCTTATCTTGTGACTCCTCGAAGAAGTATCGATATTTATTTTATGTGAAGTGTGTGCATTGAGCGATGCTGGATAAACATCAATGTAAATTTTTCGCTAAGTATACATACCCTTTGCTTATCTTGCGAAGAATAATTGATCCCTTGATGACATAGCAGCATTACTGATATGCACACTTCATACTGAAAGATGATCTTGGTACTGTGTGAGTTTATGTATGATATTACATATATCATACAGAGGGGGAAGAGAGAAAGTTATGTATGTGTTTATAGAAAAAGAAAGAGAGAGAGTATGTGTGTGTGAGTGTGTGAGTATAGAAAGAAAAGGAAAGAGAGAGAGAGAGAGAGAGAGTTAGTGTGTATGCTGGCTTGGCCAAGCGCTTCGATGGACAAACCTCTCAAGTGTTTATTCTTTACTCGTGATGATAGTATCGATCAAAGTACTTACAGATATCTGAATCAGGGAGTTTCCATTTGACTTATATGACTTCACTATCTCTCTCTTTAGTCTGTCCAGTTAGTCATTACTTTAGTCTGTCCAGATAGTCATTACTGTTAAACTAGCCGACTCTGTGTGTGTACATATTATACAAGTTGTGTCTGTGTGAGTGCATCCCTATAACTCTAATGCATGTGTGTGGGGTGTGGTTCTATAAATGGACGTCATGTCAATGAGGCCAATTATCCAAGCATCTCTAGTAATATTATATAGATGCAGTTGTCACCAACAGCAGCTATGGTGATGTTGCATTGTCCGGATCATAGTTGGCTGGATAGGGTGTGGTTTATTGAACAATTTGTATTATTTAGACTGGTTCCTAATGAGCAGAATTATGCAGGCGTGGCAAAAAGAAATATCCTTCCGTAATTATACATGGCAATTAATTACAAGGCCTGTAATTTTAATGTTTAGAGCTTCACCATGTAATTATCACATGACAGTCACATGACTCACCCCCCCTCCCCCCCCCCCCCCCGCAGGACCGAGGTAACACGCCCCTCCATGTGGCGGCGCAGGCTGGCCAGGCTATGCAGGTGGAGCTACTGGTCGCCAACGGAGCTCATCCCTCTACGCTCGATAAACTGGGACACACCCCTGAAGAGTGTGCTAGGTACAATGAGAGCCTGGGGGGCCGGGGGAAGGCTACTGTTTTCGATATACCATTACTCTGGTCCTTGGCTATACTTACAAACACCCTTCTTCCTAGAGCTACACAAAATTTCAATATTATGAAAGTTAGAGAAAATTGCCCTATTTGATATAATATACCTTTCTCTCTCCCCCCCCCCCCCCCTCCAAAAAAAACACATTCCGCCACACCTCTCACCTACCTACAGGATAGCTGGTCACCATCAGCTGGCAGATCGCCTCATCGAGTGTCAGTACGAGCTCTCGGACAAGCTCTGTTTCTTTCTGTGCGGTCGCAAGCCCGTGCACAACATCGGGGAACACTTTCTCGTGCCTCAGGGCTCGGAGACGAAGGCTGGGTTCATGGAGGCTCGTAATCGGCTACAGGAACTGTCCAATGAGCTGTTTGAGGAGCTAGCGGCCGACGTGTATGATGAGGTCGATAGGAGAGAGATGGATGAAGGTGGGGAATAAAAAATTTTGGTGACATATTATTGTCTGTTAATAATTATTAGCCAAAAAAATTTGGTGGGTTAGATGATAGAAAGTTTATTTTATGCTATGTATTGTACATTTTTGTGATCAAATCACCTACTGCTCTAAATGACATTTGAATTGAAATTTCTCTCAACCCCCCCCCCCCCCCCCCCCCCCCCCGTCCCCCCGTCCTGGTGGTAGTGTGGCTGATGACTCAGCAGTTACAGAGCTCGGTAGCCTTCCTCCCTGTCAACCCAAACATCTCTCCTCTCCGCAACCAAGGAAGACAGAAGCTGGCCAGGCTAAACTCGGAGGACTTTGCACAGCTAGTGGTACACATTCTACTCGACACAAAGCGAAGGCAGCAGCTCAGCATTCAAACTGGTGAGCTCCCGTGTGTGTGTATGACAGTGTGCACGTGTGTGTACATAGGGCAGCTTTTGTGAGTTATCTTAGTGTATATAATTATAATAATATTATTATCTGTAAGCTAATTCCGATGGATAAATTTACGTAAATAAGGAACATTATGTAAAATAAATAAACTGCTTATTTGGTTTATCAGTGTGTTTTTTATGAAAGTAATTATCCACTTGTTTACGAATTCTGTACATTTTGAATTACCGTGTGTTGTAGATAATGCTATACAATCGTACTTTTAATACTTTTACATTCACTGTCTTCCTCCCCTTCCCTCCCTCCCACAGGAGAGACATCAGGTACAGTGGTCCCCTCCACAAGTGACGACAAAACTGCCGTCTATGATCCCCACGACTATGATGAGGTCCCCCTAGACGAGGGGTCCGCGTTATCGCGGTCCCCTCTGGGGGCCACCTTGTCTGCCCCACCTGCCTTGGTGGAGAGTGCTGTACCTGGTCCTGCTCCGGCTGACCCCATTCCTGAGATTGAGGATGATGGAGTCTACTCCGTGGTGAGTCCAATAGAACCTCCTCCACTTTTTTTTTCCTCGGGAACCAGTTCCAAGCTTTCAATGATTATTCTGCTTTTATTATGCTATCAACACAGACATGAATGAATCTTAAACCCCCATCCATATTAGGCTAAGCCTGTAGCTACTGTGTTTATGCTAATAGAACGCAAGCTAAAAAAATAATGATGATTCTAATTTTAGCATGAATTTCTGGTAAAGATCGTCATACTCTATATGTATTATGAGAAGTCCTAGAACATGAATTTTCTTGCATTTTAGTATAATACAGTTGTATACACACACACACACACGCACACTGAAGGTGAAGGATGCTCCTAGTGGAGGTGGTGGAAGTTTGCCAGGACAGAGGACCACCGATTACGCTGAGCTGGACAACCCAGCACCGAGACTGAGCAGTGTTGTCCCCACCCCCTCCACTGGCGCTGCCACCACCGTCAGCAAAGCAAAGTTTGACCTTGTCAAGGAACAGCTAAAGAAGGTTCAGGTAGTGAAACAAAGAAGCTGTACACAGCATACTATCAGTATACAAGCCCCTGATAATTGTTAAAAATTAGAAGATATTGCGCAGTGTTTCATACCTGATCTTAGTCATGGAGTGGGGAGGGGTGAATCTGGGGTTGCGAGCTAAAAATTAGTCTATTCTGGCATGAATTTCGTTTCTTAGGCCAAGAATGAGGAACTGGAGATTGCGAATCAGAAATTCCAGAAGCACATCAGTGACCTGCAGAGTCGATTGAACAAGGTCATCGAGGAGAACGTACAACTTCGTTCATCTCTCAGTCGTGCGAGCCCTCCCAATCCTCCCACGCCAACTTCACCCCTCCCACCCATCTCCGAGCTAAAGCCGGGGCAGGAGGAAGAGGCGGAGGCAGAAGAGGAAGGGGAGGGGCAAGGGGAGGAGCCTGGACCTACAGAAGTCTATGCTGTGGTGGATAAATCAAAGGTCAGTTCAGTACAGCAGATTGAGAACAAAATTTTAACCATGTGATATGATTTAATAATTATTGATATTCTTCTTCTTTGATAATTAGAAGACATCACGCAGCTCGATGCGTTCATCAAGTGGGGATCCCCAGCCTCCCCTGACCCCTTCCTCCCCCCAGGGGGCCACCCGGTTGTCCCCCGCAGACTTGTATACGGTACCTCAGAAGAAATCCAAACCGTCATCTGCTTCTAGTGATAACAGGACACCCACACCGGCTGAAACTCCACCCCTTCCTCGACAAGACACACCCCTTAGTGACTCGGCCTTTGAAGGTATAATACAGAGATTAAAGCATACTATCGTATAGCCAGGAAATTTGGCAGTTTGGCAGTCTGTATTACAACCGCCAAATTAAAATCTGCCAAAATTTCCTGCTCGCATATATACGTATGGCGATCCTATACCGAACCGCCAAATTTAAATCCACCAATATTCTTGCAATATACAGTACTACAATAATATTATTTTGAATGACACATAAATGGCATATTTCTGTAAAAAAATTTTTTAGAATCTTCCGCTCCTGGCCCCACCAGCTACCCCTCCCTGGATGAGGTACACACTCACATCCGTGGGATCACCCAGTGCATACAGGAGCTGTTGCAGGCAGCACAGTCGCAGAAACAGGACAGCTTTGCTCCGTGTTCAGCTAAGATTATGAATGCAGTGGACACTATGATACGAAGTTTTCCAGCTGTGAGTTGTGGGCAAAATCTCAATAATAATTATTTGAGAAACATGGTTGAATGTTGTGAATTCTATTCCTCTCTCTCTCCCTTTCTCTCTCTCACAGAAACCAGCCTCCCAGTTCATCCAGGTGTCCTTGCGTGAGGTGACTACAGCCTCACAGAAGCTGAAGACAGCTTGTCGCGATACAAGCCATCAGTCAGACCTTGCCTACAGGACGAGGCACATCATCAACTCCGCCTATGATGTCGCCAAAGCGGCCAGACATCTAGTCATGTGCGTGGAGCAGGAGGAACAGCTAGTGGCTGCTGGGGAGTAGCCATGGGGACAGGGGGTTGCCCCTTTTAATTATTGATAGAAATGACGCGACATAATAGCTTTTTTAGTGTTCTACCATGCTGTTTGTATGTACTGAAGGGGGGTGACACAGTAAATGCTTTCTAGGTGGGATATTAAAAAATTTTTAGACCATTAATTTTTTTGTGTATACCGTGGTTTTATTCTCATACCAATTATAGTGGAATTATTATTGATACTTAATAACATGGGTATGGTGATTAATTTTTAGTCATATTATTTCCAAGGCCCGTAAATATTTTTGAATCCAGTGCCATGCATATGGCACAATTGGTATAAAACGGTTGTGTAGTGAGATAATAATAATAATATTATAGTTATAGAGAGACAGAAAGCATAAAAACTGTTGGTGACAGTGATGAATGAAGGCATGAGGTGTACCACAAAAAAAATAAGAAGCGGGATTGAGCTTTAGAGGTTGCATCAACAAGAACAGGTCTGCGTGATCACGTGTACGTGTCTCCACAGCTAAGCAGCTAGCCAAGGGTGCGATTCAATGGCCGCCTTGCTTCTCTCTCCGTAGTCATACTGCAGTTCTTCCCCTGGCTTGATGTCCCTGGCCGCTATCAGACAGAGGTATGGTTGACCTTTGACCTCGTAGAGTTTGGTGACGACGTTGGCCTGCGTCTTTGAGTGGTTGAGCAGCCGGCCCATACGACCATTGTCCGCAGTAGCATCAACACTAGTAATTTAGTATTATATTGCAGCATAATTATCAGTAATAATATTATTGTAGATACTGAAAATTTCATGGGAAAAAAAAAAATTTGTTTCGTCAATGCGGTAAAGGTCGCCATAATCATATCCTCTATGCTTACCTGAACGTATTAAGTGACGACCCTTCCCTATTATGGCATGCCATGTTCTGGGCAAAAAATTAACTGGGGAGGGGGGAATTCTTTTTTTTTGGGATTCACTCACCAGAGTCTCGTTCCCTTGTGCTCAAAGTAGTACATATAGCAACCGATGGCTTCGTCTTTGCTGTATCTCTCCTCCCTTGCCTTGGCCTCATCGTGGCCAATCAGCTCACCGGAGTACTCACAGATGAGCTCGCCTCTTGTGAAGCTACGAGCAGACACCACTCCCCTCCCCTTTCCCTCCACCTCAACAACCTTCAGGCCGCTCTCATCTTTGCTGAGAAGCTTTTCAGCGATCTCTTCAAATTTCTCGGACTAAAAAAATCATAGCAAAAAATTAAATTTTTAATATAGCTACACTCCTGAGGTTTTCCAATTTTTTTTTCCAAGTTTACCTCCAAGATGGTCTTTGGTTTTCTTGTGCTTCTCCGTACAGGGAAGTGGTCTCTTATGCTCTGCTGAACCTCTTTCCTTCTCTGCCTATTAAAGGTCCAATAAAGTAGTATAAATTATTATTACTATCAAAATACCGTAGATTGGGATATTTTCGCCGGTAAAATATTTCGTATAGTCTAAATTTCGTCATCAGACTTTAGCAACCAAAATAGGCATAAATGGGCGTATATTATACAAAATATTTTGTGTGGTTAATTTTTGTTGAAAAAAGTCGTCGATGAAAATTTTTTAACAGCAAGAATTTCGCGATCTATGGTAGAAGATATATCTGCTCTAATAATATTATTATTATGGCATCTTACCCATTAGAAGGAGCAAAGTCACTATCTGGTGCCCCAGTAGTAGCTGTTTCTCTCTTTTTTCTTCCTGTAGCCTTGCTTGTGTTACCAGTCACCTTAGGCTTGGTGGTTTTATCCACCAGCGGCTTTGTGAGCGGTTGAGACACATTAGCTGTATTTTTCGATGACTCGGGAGCCAGAGGCTTGTGTGATGAACTTGTGTCATCGTTCTTTATCACTTTGGCTTGAGGCTTCAATTCCACACTGTCTCTCTTTTCCACCTTGTCTTTCTCACCTTTTGTACACAGTTCTCCTTCAGTATCAGAGCTCACCTTTACTTCTGTCACAGCTGTCTCTTCCTTTTCCTTCTGCAAAGCTACTCGAGGCTCTTCGGCTTTGAAATATTCAGTAATTCTTGGTGAAGTAGACTCCTTTTCTCTTGTCGAGCCTAACATTGGCGTAAAGGGAAGAGAGAACTAGTCAACTGTAGTAAAGTTACTTGTATTTCAACATGTACATCTCACCTTTGGCCTTTCCTCTCACTCCGCCTCTTTTCGCCTCAGGCCGCTTTCTTGTCCCTGAAGGCGTCCCTCGCAAGTTTCGTTTGAGGTAGACTTTAGACATTGCCTCTGAGCTATCCACGACTTTAATATAGTATTATTTGAAAGTTTGAAGGTGGAGCTAAAAATGAAAGTGATTACACGTTGCGCATGCGCAAGACAACGCGCGCTCATCGCGGTTGTGTGGGTGGAGTCCGATACGCCATCAGGTGAATTGAAATGAAAAGCAAATGTCTACTCGCAGACGTTCTAGTTCAACTTCAAGCTCAACAAGTTCTTCATCCCCGAGCCTAGGAGGTGGAGGACAATGTCGCAATAAGACTGTGGTGGTGATCACGGGCGGGAGCGGCGCTCTCGGCTCGCATATCGCAAGACTCGTCTACAGTCATTGGAGCGAGGTCACCGAGATTCGTCTCTACGATAACAGGCCGCCTGACGCGAGCCTCATCACGTCCATCACGGGCTACGCCACTTGCAAAGACAAACCTAAGGTCTCCTACTATCCCGGTGACATACTGAACAACGACGCGCTCGCCAACACGCTTGTCAAAGCAGACGTTGTCATCCACTGCGCTGCCATTGTGGAGAACGGCAGTGCGGTGGCTAGGCGCAAGATGAAAAAGGTGAACGTAGACGGGACCCAGAACGTGATCCAGGCATGTTTAGAGTGCGGTGTGCGTGCACTAGTTTATACTGGCTCCCTAGGTCAGGTACAAGCGTTGCCGAAACATCACAGAGTAGTGAGATACAGTGAAGCTAGCGATCACCCCCCAGTTGACACTCGAGAGCTGAACTTTCCCTACTACGGCGGATCAAAGGGCCAAGCTGAAAACCTCGTACTGCTGGCAAACGGTCAAGAGGGTAAAGACGGCAACAAGCTGCACACCTGCTCCCTCCGTCTTCCGGTAATGTTCGGCGAGAGGGACTCGCATTTTGTCTTGATCGGACTCCGAGCTGCAAAGCGTTGCTGCGGCTATTTGGTACCAATCGGTCTCACTCCCAGACCTGGAGTCACTATGCAATCACTATACATAGGCAACGGAGCCTGGGCGCATGTCCTTGCAGCTAAAAAACTGCTCGATCCAGAGAGACAAGATCAAATTGGAGGGGAATACTATTACATTGGTGACCACAGCCCTGTGTGCAGTATAGCTAATTTTCAAGCGCAATTTTTGAACCCTCTCGGGTACAGAGTTTTGCCGATAGGAATACCTCTATTTATCATGCTGATACTGGCCTATTTTCTTGAGTTTATGCAACAGTTTCTATCGTTTATTGGATTTGATGTTGGGGTCGTCTTCAATAGGGGTACGGTGAAGTTTGCGAAACTCAGTCACTCGTTTTCGTGGGAGAAGGCAAGAAATGAACTGCAATACGAACCCCTTTACTCTCATAAAACTGCACTGGCTAAATCTATGGAGTACTACAGGAGAGTACTGTAATATGATACTTTTTGTAGTACGTGTATTTGTATCAGCTGATACTATTGAATTTGTTTGTGGGGTAAACCCTGTTAATTAATGGTAATTGTCGTGTGGTGGGCGTTTAATAGAATAAGTAGCCAACTAAAGAAGTTTCGAAGCATCATGGCAGCTGCTGCCGGTGTCCAAACTCCCAAGGCGCTGTACAGGCATTTGCTGAGGAAACTGCAAGTCCTACCTGCTGGAGCGAGAGACCACTACAAGCACAGAATCAGACAGGTAGGCCATAACATTGGTCACTTCGCCTATAATATGATTATGGCAATTAAATATGGCATAATAATATTATTTATCATCGATTCTATTATGGCATATTAAATATTGATTTAAAGGAGTTCAACACGTACTCTGACGAGAGTGACCCAGAGAGAGTGCAGCAGATTATCGAGGGAGCAGTGAAGGATGTTGAATGGATCGTCAACCAGGTACGGTTTGAAATTCCATATATACCACAATTCTATTTTTAGCCCATTTCCCTTGTATTTTTCAGCACTCCAATCCAACCACCAGATGACAATAACTGTTTTATACAAACTGTAAATTAATATCGCAATTTTTTACCCTGAAATGCTTGCGCCATTCATGTAAATTCTGCAAAAAAATTTGCATAACAATGATAAAAAATGAGATGAGAATAGCTAGAACATAGATTCAAGAGGTAAAAGAATTTATGGTGATACAGGTAGCTTCATTGACAATGAATGATTTGAAGAGATTTACTAAAATTTTTACAAATTATTCACTCCTCTAAAGAAGTGAGTTCTCTAGCCATCGCTCTCAGCACTGAGTCCTCCCAGCTAGTCAGGAGGAGAGAGAGGGAGTAAGTCCAGTGGCTCCTCATCAGCTTCTCCGACAGCATCTTCCCGACGCTCTTGAGGAAGGGTAGGCTGTGGTTGTGGTAGTGGCTGAGATTACAGATGGGAGAGACGGAGGGGTATTTCGGAGGGATGGTGACAGTCAGCGCAGGGACGTCGGGCAGTCCGCTGTCCTCGAGGGAACACTGGAGGATCGTGCTCTTATCGAATTGGTTCTCTCTCGGCAGCCGCTTGATTTTGAAGTGGTCCAGCACGGCCAGTTCTCTCAGTAGACTGGGAGGTATGCTGGGCTCATCTGGAAGCAAGAAAAAGTATTATACATGAATCATAGAATTTATATCAATACACTGTTTTATACATTTTGAACAAAAATTAATGCTCAAATCACCATTAATATTCAACCCCAGTGCATGGAAGAGTTGTGTAGAAAGTGCAAGCCATACCTTCACTTATCAAGCTATGAGGGATATACCGTAGATTGGGATATTTTCGCCGATAAAATATTTCGCTTATAAATTTTTCGCAGTCTAAATTTCGTTGCCGGACTTTAGTGACCAAAATAGGTATAGGTTGACATACAGTACACAAAATATTTCATGTGTTTAATTTCATCGACGAAAAATTTTTAGCGGCGAAAATTTCGCGATCTACGGTACCAAATATTTTACTTACCTCTGTTACACAGCCTCTTGGCGGGTGGGACTCTCTCTGGTGGGAGGGGCTTAGCCTGTATCGTCTCCATGAGGTGCCCACACGTGGGTGGCGGCGAAGGAATCATCTTGAAATCCATGAGTGACTTCGATTTGGACGGATTGACGAGCTTCACTTGTGGTACGACCGGCTCTACGGGAGGGTTGGGTAGGGAGGAGAGAGACGGGACGGCAGAAGAAGAGGAGGAGGGGTTGGTTGTAGCCGTGGTACCTGCACTCCCACCAGCCGGGGGGAGAGAGGAGCCGGCAGCAGCGAGGGTGGAAGAGGAGGAGGAGGGGACAGCGGATGAAGGAGGGAGGGACTGATTGGACGGGGGAGGAGGAATAGAGGGAGGTCCACCTGGTGGAACCTGTACAGAAAATAAATTTTTGAGTGGTTTTATGTACAAGATGTATAACAATATTATACTCAAAACTACCGTAGATCGGGATATTTTCGCCAGTAAAATATTTCGCTTGTAAATTTTCCGCATAGTCTAAATTTCATCACCAGGCTTTAGCGACCAAAATAGGTATAGGTCGATGTACGTTACACAGAATATTTATGTATTTAATTTTCGTCGGAAAAGGTCGTCAACGAAAAATTTTAATGGCGAAAATTTCGCGATCTATGATATCTGAATCAAAGTCTCTGGTAAATATTGGTACCACTAAGAGCGGATAAAGGGTCTTGGTATCACTGACCTGTGCTGACTGTGCATTTTGGGCAGCGTCATGGCTCTCTTTCTCCTTGGACTGATCGAACATCTTCACCAGGGCTGCTTCACACTTCATCAGCGTGGCCAGGGGCACTCTCCTCTGTTCATTGTTCAGCAGATTATACAGACTCTTCAGCCTCACTATCTGGTCTCCTCTTCTGTTTTCTCCCTGACTTTGGCTCAAGCGCGTGATCCACTTGCTGAGCAGAGGAGTGTAGCGTTGCAGTTCGTTGAGCTTACGGAGATAGGCCTCGTTGTCCTCGGGGGTCATGAGCGGCTGTTGGGCGGGGCTTCCTATGCCGCAGGTCGCCGGCGAGGCTGGGAGGAGTGGGGTGGGCGGAGCCGGGGAGGGAACCGGCTGCAAGTGCAAAGACATACATACATACACATGTACACAGTTAAAAGTCGCACAGTACATGCTGTGCCTCTAAGTATATGGATTTATCAGCATTTTTACTGAATTCTGATAAAATTTAATTTCAAAAATACTGAAAACTGGGGGAATTCATTACACACATCATATAATATGGAGCTCTTTGTAAAAATTAATACTGAAAATGTATGCAAAATATTGAAATATGGGAATATTTATACTGGAAGATAAGAGAATAGCTTGGAGGCACTGTACATGTACAAGGATATATCAGTGGTGGATGTATCATTAGAGTAGTTGGTAAAGTTGCCTCCATTGGCTACTTTAGCAATCTAATGTCAGGCTAGCTAGTGAGAGCCTAAAATTGTTTTCTTTCTATCATAAAGTTCAAAGAAATTGCAATCCAATCATAGTACAAAGGTCAGCTTAAGTGTCCACTTGATTTCATATTTGCAAGTGTCAACCAACGACAGTTACAAATGTAAGCACAATAATTACTGGAAGCAAGCGATTTGATTGGTCAACTAGCACGGCCACTTTTCGAAACTACCTGTCACAAAGAATGCAGTTTATCTACATACACCACCACCATCGAGAAAACAATCATTATGGTTTTTTGGGTGTTTTTTTCCCCTCGTTCTCAATTCTTTCTTTCTTTTCCCACTATCTAAAAGTTATCCTTCAGCTTTTCAAAAACAAACAGACTTGTGCAATAATATAATATAGAGGGTATTCCCCCTAAACTCGGTGTTTGTACTGTCAAAAATGTAGTGGCATTCAATTTCTATATAAATATCACGGCCTCTCATCCCCTAGGTTTATCAACGTTACACACAGCACACAAACCAGAATGTATAATAGCATTAATAAAAAAAAAACTGACAGAGCCTGGGGACAGGCTACGATTTTGAATTTTTCTATATGCTTTGTGTGGTCTGACTCAAATCCACTAATCACAGAAAATATTTCCCTCCACTGTCCTAGCATATGCCACAGCGTTAGACCCTGTGTATAACAATTGTAGCACCACAAGCTACCAGGCATTCACCCTTCAATGGCACAGATTAAACCTTGTCATTCACGGGGTCAAAAGGTGGAAACATTGCATCACAGAAAGATTGTACACAATTACCATACCTATACCCCCTCCTCCCATAAAGTCTTTTCTTTTTAGATACACAAAGTTGAGCCAAAAAGATGGGCCTAGCATTGCTGATTTTCCTCCAAAAGCCTATAATATAGAGTCTCTCTTTCCACAGCACTGGGTGTGTACCCATGATTGAGCTCTTGATCTCGCCACAAATAAACACCAAAGCTACCCAACAACACAACGCAGAGCAGCGGCAGTTGCTGCACTATGTAGGGTGTCTATAATTTACCAGTATAGGGTGTCTCTATTATTGCTTGCACTCTAGCTAGCAGGAACGATGTAATTTCGTCAACAAACAGTTCAGTCTGTGGGGCAAGGACAGAACACTGCAAACTCTCATGCTCCACAACAAAGACCCAAATAGGTATGTAGCTCCAGCACAATGAAGACTCCAAAGTGTTCAGAGGAATGTAATTTTAAAAACTTTATCAAAGTTCAGGGGGTCAAGAAGGGGCACTAATAGTGGACCAGTGGCTTGGGTGGGGCTGAATTTTTATGTGTGTCAAAGTGCAATTCCTATTATATATCTAGGGCCACTATCAGCACCAGAGAGGAGAGAGAATAGCCAGTAGTTTCTAGAACCTCAAAATTAATTATTTTCAGTACAGGAGAGAGAGAGAGAGGACTCTTCCAAGCAAAAATAATTAATGTAATTTACAACCAGGACATCTGCAGCTAGCCCCTGACTCACCATCTCCCTGGCTGGGTGTGGGGTTGGTGGGTTTCCAATCTGTCCTCCACTGCCACCACCAGCTCCACCACCAACACCAGCAGCTGCTCCACCAGAAGCAGCAGCAGGGCCCCCACCCCCGCCAGTCTGCCCCTGACCTCCTTGGTCAGAACCAGCCACGTTAGCCCCACTGTTGCTCTGTTGTGAAGAAGAAGAAGAGGGCCCACTGACCGAGGAGGAAGGTAGAGAAGAGGAGGGAGCACTAGTCTGAACTTGAGTTAGTTGTTGTTGTTGTTGGCTAGGAGAGGCACCAGCCATGGCACTGTTGTAGGGAGAAAGGACACCACTGCCTTGAGACTGGGGTAGCTATGAGAGAGAGAGAGAGAGAGAGAGAGAGAGAATGATGCATTATGCGATTCTTCAAAGTAACTCCCATACACACATACAAAGGGTCAGGCTCATAAAGCTTACTACCTTCTCTACACAAGCAGAAGAAAGAACTACTACACTAACTGAACCAGGTGACCTTATCCTATAGAGCAAAACCAAAGACATCAAAAATACACAACCATTGCAAAATATACAATGGGGTGAAGCAAATCTCCCAACTACATGCATATATCTTTACCTGGGGAGCACCAGGAGGCCTGGGGGTCGGATATGAAGGATTGGGAACAGTTCTAACTGGCTGTACTCCACTTTCGATCATGTTGTATCCAGCAGCGGGGTTGCCCCCCATTCGATTCGGTACTGGCATTGGCTGATTGTTCACCATGGCTACACCACCTGCTCGATGAATGTATGTGTGAGTGTGGGCATGTGTGAGTGGGTGTTGAGTGGGCGGAAGAACAGAGTGCTAGCTGTCCTCCATGATGATGAACGGAAATAAACCGTCATGAAAGGCTCTTAATGAATTAATCAGTCAGTTCCTCTCCTCTCTCCCTCACCTGGTCCTGAAATGACTCTTCCTGGTGGCATTTGGGTTCTTATTGTCATAGGCATCCTCATGCCCATCGCCGGAGCCCCGCCCCCTCCTGACATCATCATCTGACCACCAGGATACCTAGAGTGAATCACATCAAGATTTCATTTCACAAACTTCTCTCTTGTCCTGTACCCCCCCCCCCCCCCTCCTCTCTCTCTCTCTCTCTTCCTCGTCCCTCTCTCTCGCTCCCCCTCCACACTTTTCTCACAGAAACTCAGCCGTGTTAGATCACTCTATACCGTAAATCACATTAATTACTGTGTCCTTTCTCACCCACCTTCCTCCAGCTGGATAGCTTCCAGGCTGCTGCATCATGGCCATGCTATGTTGGGGGTAGTTGGCCCCAGCCTGCATGTTTTGGTAACCTATCATACAACAAGGAGGGAGAGAGAGAAAGAAAAAAAAAAGAGAGGTGGAGTGACATTATCACTAGGATAGAGAAACTTGTCACTTTGGTGTAATAAACTAACACTTAGTGATGCTCTCACACAAGCTCAAATTATCACACAAACTAAAGTGTGCACCATTATTAAATTTGTTCTCTATGAACTTCTACAATACAGCAACTTCCAACAGAAATGGAAGACGGACACTCGTTATAAGTATTATCTCACCTGGCTGGCCTCCGACAAATCTGTTTGGCATCCCGGGCATTTGACCGGGCTGCTGGTACATGGACTGGTTGTACTGTGGAGGTGCAGCAGGCCTCGGTTGCATTCCCATTCCACCCATCTGACCCTGAGCTGCCGGCCCCATTCCACCTTGGTAAGAATAATTACCAGGGGCCATCCCCATTCCAGCCGGCCGAGGGTTCATGCCGCCAGGAATCATGGTTGCACCAGCTCCTGGCGCTCCACCAGCCCCTCCACCTCCTGGTCCCGTTCCAGGACCTCCAGGATGCATTCCAGGAACTCCCATTCCCCTTCCAGCACCTCCCATTCCCTGCTGATGCGACATCTGACCAGCTAAGTGTGATTGATAGAGAGAGAGAGAGAGAGAGAGAGAGGAGGGGGGAGTAAAAAAGGGGAACAAAGGGGAGTCACATGAAACAAAACCAATACTGTTGTTTTAGGTCAAGTGGGTTGCTTGTGATATTATCATCCCATTTTCAATGAACTCATGACCCCCATCACATACCTGCAAGCAACATTGACCTATTGACCTTGCCCTTGCACAAAAAGATCAAAGCCCCCATTCCTGTAAGCTGGGACATGCTTACACAGCTACAAGACACATACACCCACCAGCACACAAAGCACTACAAACAATAGTGTTCAGACCTTCTAACAGACCACTATACACTATTAATACTAGCTCGTCCTAGTAACTAAAACTCAAACGATCGTGCTTTGCAGCATTTACAACCATATAGCTGGTCGCATCAGCTATAGTAGCCAGCATGCAGACGCATGCATTATAAAAAAAAAAACCCAAGGGATTGTGCTTTAGTATATAGAACTCAGTCTCTTTACCTTGCTGACTCTGCATATTCTTCTGGCGAGCCACCACAAGTATCACGTTCCGGATATAAGTGCTGTACTCCTCCTGTATGATTTGGATAAAAATCAATTAAACCTCTAGACTGCTTGCCTTCATACTGACTAAATACTATGGCATGCGAAAATTATACAAAGAATTCACAGCTACCTAGAGCTATTGAAACGCATGCAAAGTCTCGTGTGAAATTCATCACATCTACTAAAAGTTCATCTGGCATGCTGAATTCATAGCTAGCCATAACATACTCACGGCGCTCTTGCTCTTCTCAAAGAGCGTCTTTTCCAACTCGACGGGGTTCTGAAGGTGGCTGGGGACTGCTCCCTGAAGGCTGTTCACCGCCTCTTCGCTGAAATGAAAAGAGACACAGAGAGAGAACAGTCAATACAGCAGCAGCGCAACGTACACAAAAGCCACCCTCCTCGAAATGAGACCTCGAGAAGCGAGCGAGCGTGCGCGCGATCGCGAACTAACAGCACAGCTTGGTGTACTTGCGGTTTATATCGTGCACGCATGACCCCATTGCCCCTTGGCGCTGATTGGCTAACCTTTGAACTGCTACATGTACATGCGCTATACTAGTGCTGGATCCGGTGGTTAAAATTGTTGCGTCAATCGACGCAGTTCCTTGTCCAACCCTGGAAACCAAATCGCTACAGATGCTGAACTCTGTACACAAATCTACGTCAACTGAAACAGCACAAACACCAACTATGTAAACCCCACTCTCCCCCAGGCTTGCCCCAGAAAAGCTTCCTTTTAGCCCGCTTTTCAGGCCTACCGTTAAAAATATGGACCATGATCCACCGAGGCAGCTTTCAAGTATTGCTACGTACGCGATCTCTTGCGGGTCACTTGTAAAGGTGTATGTACATGATTCAATATGTGCGTGGCCATTTTCAACTCACAGCTTCTGTATGACGGCCCTCCGTTTCTCTGGCGAGCGCCAGTCGTCGGGTGGAGCAGCGGCCATGCTTCCGTTCAGTAATAGTCCTGCAAGGTCTTTCGAAATTCCCTAATTCAAAGTGAATTTGCCGAGCTAGCTATGACGATGATCTGAGTGGACCGTGCCCACAATTACGTTTGGTTACGGTCGCTCTAGCTCTAGCTCTAGTCGAAAACATTACGTCATGCAATGAAGGGGACGCCCCAATCAATAAAGGCAATTAACCACTGGCTATTACATAACTGTAAACCAAATTCCTGACTTTGTAATACTATTATTTGTTACAGCTGCACTCCCTGGCCTATTTCACCCTTTCAATGTCATTAGCAGAAAATAGCTCGGAAAGGGCCTGGGGACAAGCTACCGGGGTATATACACAAAGTTTCATGCACGTAATTATGATGATAATAATTGTAAAATTAATAGATGGCAAAATTAATGATAGTAAGATACTATTGAAATTTAGATGCAGTCACAGTGAGCCTTGTACACATAGTATCTACCCTCGTCCGGTTCCTCTTCTCTATGGCTGTCCAATAACGGCAGGTTTCTGTACGAAATTACAGACATCTTATCACTTGCACCACCCCCACCACCAAAGCGACCACCAATATTTGCCTTCTGTTGTGACAGTACCCACTTTTTCGGAGTGAGGCTGCTACAAAGAGACAATATAGATTTTTGAGCCACGGAATAGGCAGGGAGAGGGAGAGAGAATACAGGAGTGGTGCAAAATCCCTCGAATTTCTTTTCTCTGTACACGTCTAGCGCCGATTTGAAGAGTGCCGAGAGGGTAGGAGCCGGAAGCTTAAGAAAGCAAAGAGCGGACAACATTAGTTCCAGGATGCAATGAAGCTTGCAGAGCGTGTGGCAAGTTTCCAGTTGTGATCGTTTCGATGCTGACATAAATTGATCTAACTGATCGGCAGTCGTTATGTCAGCGCCAATAAAAAACGCTCGATAATCTCTCAACATTTTCTCAATACCCAGCTGCACGAGGCACACACAGATTTTTGATTCCATGAGAAGATTTTGAAATTTCGGAGCAAGGTCTTGCTTTTCGTCAAGATTTGGTGTCAGGAGGACTTTTCGTAGGAGAGTGGATAGGATAGAGGTGCTACTTCGATGGATGAACGGCTGTACCTTACCTAGCAACACAGCCTTGAACACTTCAGCAAACACTTGTTGAAGTTCCTCTAAGCTGCCAGCATCCTTGGCAAACATCCACAACCGCTCGGAAAAATCTAAATCGCTTCTCGTCTCATACACAGTGTTAGCCGACGTTGGAGAAATGACAGTCACCTCTTTTGGTTGAGAGAGAGGAGAGGAAACTTCTTCTAAGAACAATCCGACATTTTCCGCCAGCGATTTCTTTGCAATTTGAAGAGTATCTTCTTCTTGGGTCAAATTCTCAGAAAGAGAAGACCAGCTTCTTTTGCCCGAGGCTATCTCGCAAAGCTGGAGTAAGGTCTTGAGCTCGCTGTAAGTTGCCAAAGCTTGGGAGAAGATGTACCCAGGAGTGGCCGAGATTTTCACCACGGCATCGGCACTTTCAGGAGGATGGGAGAGTATGGTATCTGGATTATTCCAGGCAAACTGTACTGTCAAATCGCCTGTCATTCTCTCTTCTTTGCACACAGTAGCAGTGGTGGAATAATCTGCAATTTCATACTCACTAAAGACAAAACTTTCATCGCGACTCGAAATCTTCAGTGCACCACTTTTTGCTTTACTATTTTCTGAACCAGCAGGGTGTGGTCCTTCAATTGCATCTGCCATACTTACTACAAACGACTGAAGCGATCTCCTTCCATTGCCAGCAATGCTATGAGAGCAGCCCAATGCAACAATATCCCTCTTTTCGTCTTTACAAACAACCCAGATATTTGGTAGGGGCGCCTTAGCTTGCCGAGAGCCTAGGGAATACAAGGAAGCGATATAGCGAGCCTTGTCCAATGAGAGAGGGGTCACTCCTGTGTCATAAGCGAAAGTGTGGTTGGACACCAGGCATTCGGTGTAGCCAGAGTGAAGTGGTGTCGATTGTGTGAGATAAACTCTTTTCTGAGGCAGTGGCTGACCTACGTTCACGGCTTGATATGCCATACACGGAAATTTGTCTTCTTTCGAGACTGGATTTGTGGACTCTTCATGCTCATTTGGCTCTTCAAAATTTAATGATAGAGAGTGTTGTCCTAGTTCATTATCTGGGGATAAGGCGGCGGGCTCGTGTTTGCTGAATATTACAGTGGCCCCCTTCAGGGGACCAGTAAAGTCGTCAAATGGGGTTGCTGAATCAGCAGGGAGAGCCAGTGCGGCATATTCTTCGCCGTATATCGAAAAATGACCGGCCTGCTCGGAAGTCTGCTTCTTTGAGGGCGAATTTGAAGACGCAAATGAAAGGAGAAACGCACAAAATTCGCTGGCTTTTCCCAGAAGCTCCATTTCGTGAGATGGTTCCAAATAATGCACACCAAACTTCCCGCCAGGCTATATTATAATTTGTGGCGCCAATTATTATTATTAGTAAAAAATTAATTTCAAATTGACCAATCAAACGCATGCAAGCGCCACAATAATGTACATGTACAAAAGTTAATAAGTACAAGTATAGTACAAGCACGTGTGTTACATCAGTTTTAAATTTAGCACTGACGTAATTGCTACAAATTGCATCATCTGCCGCGGCTAGCCAATCAGAACATGCCAAATCGACACTACCGCGAACAACCGCCACGTAACCACTAAACAAAAGGCCAGTGTGACCGCTGGCCAATAGCTGTTCTCCACGACTCCCTGAAGGCATAGCAATAAAAACTCAACCAGCCGCACGGAGAGAAGAAGTCTATAAAACTTAAGCCTGGGCTCGGGACGCCCACTTCTTGCTCGTTGACACTCGAGCAAAAAGCGCAATGGAGTCGCCACAACTGAAAATTCAGCCCAAAGTTGACCAGCTCTCCAAAACGTCTACCCAACAACTACCAGACAAGCAACAGCTCCTCCTCCTCGGCCTACAGCTACTGAACAAGGGTCTTAAGCTTCCAACAGCCGTCGTCCAGCCTCAGGTACAGAGACAGGCGGCCACCAAGCCGTCTCCCTCCCCTCCTCCTCCTACCTCGCAGCTGAAGAAGCCAAGCCCACTGCCTAGCTCTCCTGTGAAGAGTGTATCCAGTGAAGATGAGAGTGACGGTGAAGGAGGTGCGAGATCACCTGTGGTATTGATCGGTCGAAAGAGAAAGAGGAATTCCAACGACGATTTGAGCGAAGTGGAGAAGAGAGAAAAGAGGTACGCCATCATGAATATCAGCAGTGATCTTGTGACGATGTGCATGTTACTGTCATGTGATGCTACAGTATTTTTAATTATGCATTTTCACGAATATTCATTGCTTCTTTCTTCTGAAATGCAGGAAGATGATGAACAGAGTGGCCGCTCAAAATGCCAGGGATAGAAAGAAAGCATACGTTGAAGACCTTGAAAGAAGAGTAGCCATGTTGGAGGACAAGGTAGGTATCCATATGGTAGGAATGCATTCCCCCATTTGCTTAGCTTCCTTTCCCTGTTGATGTTATTGTGGTTGCAAATGTTGATGTTGTGGTGGGCATATTTACATTATGTGGTTTGTCCCATACACTTCCCCGATTTCTAATTCATTATTAACCTCAAACTCTCCCTCTTAATTAAATTTTTTATTATTGACTCCTCTTAAATGTCATTATTAAGCTCTCCTGATAATGCATTATTAATCCCCAAATTGTACACAAAAATTAATTTCCATCTCATTTATCCAATTTCAGAACAAGCAACTTCTCCAGGAGAACTCGACTCTCAAGCAGCGCACCACTACTTTGACCGAGGAAAAGGGTCGTCTAGAAAAGCGTCTCGCTGACTCCATTCAGTCTGACCTACAGCAAGCACTTGTGATGAAGGCCGGCCTTGAGGATCCTGCTATTGGGTCTGCAGTACCTGATCACGTTTCTCTGCAGCAGAAACAGATCCCCAAGGCGCTTCTCTTCCAGGTGTGGATGTCTCTCAGTCTGAGTTTCTGGCTCTCCTCCTTGAAGAAGGCCTCTCCCACCCTCGACCAGCAGCTGGCAATGCTTCCAGATCATCTGGATTGGTCACATGGCAGTCATGTGACCTCGTTGCTGGGCAACAACAGCAGCAGCAACAGCCAGTACCTGTTGAGGGAGGAGCCATGGTGGGGTGCAAGCGAGAGCGAGTGGAATCCGCCAAGGAACTGACCTTTGACCCTCTCAACCCTATGTCATTCTTGAACACTGACTTGACTTCAACTAACACAACTGACTCTAACACTAACGCTACTAACACGGTTGAGTTGGGTGGTGGTAGTCTATTTGACTCTATGATAGATACAATCCTTGGATCATCGGCCAAAGAAATAGTGGGTGGAAGCTCATCAGAAACACCTTCAAACTGTCCCTCTCCATCTCCATCACCTTCTGGCCTTGTGACTGACTGTCAAGTGGCCGCATCAATTGACGGTTCAACGCTCGTGGACAATTTTTTTGAAGCAGACCTTGACAAGCTATTGCATCCATTTGCAGAGAGTATTTTGAACCCTGCTGGTGGTGATTTGGACACTTGGGACATCGAGTCCATGCTCACAGCTGTATAAAGAATAAATTTTCATATTGATTTATCATTACATTCATCTTTTGTAAATTGTTGTCACGTTGATTGAAAGACTATCTAATGCATATTTGTTCATTTTTCACTGTCAGGTCATCACATGTTTATGTTTGTATGGTTTTTTTGTGCTGATCCCCACTTTTTCTCATGGTTAATGATCCAAGAAAAATAAAAAAAATTGTTGAAAGTTCGAATTATTGATGCATATGATATGCATGGAAAGATAATCCCATATAATATATGCCAGTTTGCTGGTTGCATGCAACATGGATAAGTACTTGTGTGCTCGTAAAACATACATGCTGCATGACATAATTGAGTTACTAGTGCATCCCAGCCAGCTTGTGTCCAGCTTTTCAATGTGTTATATAATATACAGTGGTGATGGGGGTGCATGTGGGTTCTTTGCACCCATCCATGCACCTGTGCACCCATCCTATGCATGACAATGTGTAGTTTTGTTGAGCCTACACTATCACAGTCAGTGATGCATGTAAACATGTCATGTATACATCACTACACATTACATAGACTGTCTACATGGAATAGTACCTAGTTAGGTTATTACACTATTAATAGTACTACAATGTACTATAGTACACTTCCGCTAGCTTTATGCATCCACCTGTGCGGTTACTTTCGATAACTTGCACCCAGTTTAACAATTGCCTAGAGATGTCACTGGTTATACACGTTGCAATGATATATAACCTGGGAATGGGTTACATTATATAAAGGATGTGTTAATTAAACTCTGGATAAGGGTAAACAAAAGATCCCAGACTGAGTGATCAATAAATTATTGACCTTTACACTACAGCGGATCTGGCAGCTTGGCTGATGCAAGGTGTATACTTACAGCACATGCGCGCACCACCATTCGTACTAAACTTAGCATCCATAATGATGCAATCGTTTTCGTTATCAGTCTCTAGCTCTACGCATGCACACATGTACCGAGCGTGCTCACTCGCCCACAACTTTTCCAATGGATGATGCAATCCTTCCGCTGTGGTGTGGGCCTATAAAAGGCTGCTGGCGGCGCTCAGCTGAGCAAACAGCACATCCGATCTTCAAGTACCATCCGTATTTCTTGACTTATAAACACATCGATCGAAGAAGACAGCTGCCGCGCAGCATGGGAGAAGGCAAGAATCTTCCTAACGGTACTGCGATCGTACCAATATCTGAAAACCAGGAGGTGAGCCTAGCTTTTAATAATACAAGCAACTAATTAGCTGACCTCGAGCTCCGATATTTACCAAAATTAATAATATCGTTCAATTTATTTTTTAGAGTTTTGCACAGCCGACTGAGGCGGAGACGGGCCTCTCCTTCAAGAAGATATGCGTGGACGTGACGGAGAAACGCATCCTATGGTCAGTGAGCGGAGAAGCTAAGCCCGGCAGGATCCTGGCCTTGATGGGACCCAGTGGTGAGTGAAAATCACCATAATTTTAATATAATATCTCAAGAGGAGCCACACCCCTCTCTAGCTTTATATCAAGTTTTGATCTTGCAATCTTCCGTTTTGCTTAGGATCTGGAAAGACCACTCTCTTGAACAGTTTAGCTGGCTACACCCAGCTAACGTCAGGCTCCATCACCCTTAATGGACATCGCATGAGCAAGAGGGTTCGTCGCCAAGTCAGCTATGTTCTCCAGGCGGACATCTTCTTCCCAAACCTCACTCTCAGGGAAACTCTCAGAGTAAGTGACCGAGAACAGCTGTGAACTAATGTTGTTAATGATGATTGTTTATTAAATTTTATGATTAATAAATTCTGTAGTATTCAGCACTACTGAGGCTACCAAGAGAGTTGAGTTTTCGAGAAAAGCTGGCAAGGGTGGAGAAAATTATCGAAATGCTTCGCCTTCAGGACTGCGCCAACACATGTACGCATAATAATACAAAATGCTGTAATCATGCACTGTTAATTAAAACCATTGCTGTATTTATATTGTGGAGTTTTGTTTTTCTCGTGCAGTGATTGGTGACAACATAGTGCGAGGTTTGTCAGGAGGTGAGAAGAAACGAGCCAACATCGGCTGCGAGCTACTAACTAGCCCCTCCCTCCTACTGCTCGACGTAAGCATATTAACCTATATAATAATTACAGTTGAATTTTAGCAACATTGGGATAGATGTATACTGTACTGTACAATCCAACGTAATGACATTTTGTAGCTAGTATTAGTTTTTAACTAGCAATATCGGATCATAGCTACTGTACTGTTTTACATAATGGCATAGCTTTATGTGGAAAACTCTTCACTACCCTATCATTATTCTCTATTCAGGAGCCCACTTCAGGCCTCGACAGCAGCAGTGCCCTCAACCTGATGGAGACACTGAGGCGCCTGGCCGTCGATGAGAACAAGACGATTGTCACCTCCATCCACCAGCCCTCCTCTCAGCTCTTCCACTTATCAGATGACCTTCTGCTCATGGCCAAGGGAAAGGTAACAACCTATTAAATTTTTTGCATGATTCCTAGGAAGGAGAAAGTCAGCTATAATATACCTTTTCTCTCAATGTTAAATCATTTTTTAGAGATGCTAGTAGAGTGAGTATATCAGGATATAATTTTATGTTGCAATTTCTATTCTTTACCATGCAGGTGGCCTATTTTGGTCCAACAAACAAAGTGGTTGCCTACTTCGCTGATCGTGGCCTTCACTGTACACTTCACTACAATCCTGCAGACTATATCAGTAAGTATATAGCTAACAAACATGTAAAATAGTGATTTGCACACCTTATAGGTGAATCTTGTCAGTCTTGTTGACATGTAAAATGATAAACATTCTTTTTGCAGTGGAAGTTGTAACTGCTGAAGAGACTCGCAAGGTGCTCATTGGAGAAGACCCTCAGCAGGAGACTCGTCCAAAGAAAAGGTTGGTAAAGTTCACACTTGATTTCCTGGCTTTTATGAGAATAATAATTATTCATAATGGCTTCTATTGAGATAATACTTATATGGTGTACCATTGTATCACAGGAGGTGGGCACTGTGTTGGAGACGCAATGGTGATGAAAATGCTGACCTGGAGAAGGGTCAGCAGTCACATGATCAGTCACATGACCTGAAAGAGGAAGTGGAGGAGAAAAAGGAGGACTATTTACAGGATGTTTCAACAACAAAGTACATCGACAGTCTGGTGATAGAAGAGTATCCATCTAGTCCAAAGCTGCCGGGGAAGGCTCCTCTCTCTGCAACGAACCCCATCTCTGAGCTACCTAGTGAGACAGATTTATCCGAAAGTGAGCCTTCTTCTGAATCGAGCAGCATGAGTGGAGGAGACGATGATAGCAGCAAGGGATTCAAAGTGCGAAAATGGCCGACTGCTTGGTACTGGCAGTTTCTTGTCCTCCTCGTGCGGACATTCCGTCAATCTCGACACATTATCCTCTCCAAACTCAATATACTGCAGACCGTTCTTTTGACAGCAGTGGCAAGTGTCATCTGGTTTCAGCTTCCGGATCACGAAGACAGCATCTCTGACCGAACCGGCTTTGTAAGTGTGCAGAAAATGGATTTATTGAAGTATTGGAAGTTGCTTATCTGATATAATTTTCTTTCTACAGCTGTTCTTTACGATCGTCTACTGGGGTGCCCAGCCTCTCTTTATGTCCACAATATCTTGTAAGTTAAGCTTTGGAAGATGCACAATCATTTTTTACGAAGGTCTTTTGCACTTTGATATAATATGCACATCACTCTGTGGGATGTTGTGAGCTTTTATAATGCGGTGCTATACTTATTCCATGCAGTTCCCTCAGAGCACTCTGTGATAGCCAAGGAACGTCGCAGTGGCATGTACCACCTCTCAGCCTACTACCTCGCCAAGACTGTCAGTGAGCTGCCTCTGGTCATTATTCAGCCATCTTTCTACTTTGTCATCTCCTACTGGATCATTGGGCTGAGCGGAGCAGCTGCCTTCTTTGGTACTTGGCTCATCGTCATCACAAACTCACTCGTCGCTCAGGTAAAGGATCACTAATATCATTAACTTTCCATAGTCTGAATATTTCTTCCTGAAGCCAAGCTTCTCTTCATCACACAAGGAAGGCTCAGTGCTTCCTTCTCTGCCCTTTGTATGGTGTGCCTGACCCAAATTCCCATAAGAATAACTGGTGAATCTCTTATATAAATATTCAGCTGGAGAGCAACTAATTTTTCATTCCTTAGTATTATGTAACTGACCATCACCATGATTGTGATAACTACAGGGGCTTGGCCTTCTGATTGGAGCCGTGTTCATGGACTTCAGACGCTCAATAGTCGCCGTGGCCATCACCTTGCTGACAATGATGCTGCTTGGAGGGTTCTACGTCCAGAACCTCGTCTTCTGGATCCGATGGGCGGAGTATCTCTCCTTCATCACCTACTCCTATGACGCTGCTCTCTACTTTCAGTTCACTCCAGATACCTACTTCATGTATGTAGCATGTCATTGTAAAAATTTTTCACAAAAGTACATAATAATTATAGCCATAATGGTGTGGACTAATGGATGTACCACAAAAGGGTCATACGTATACAACAATAATAATAATTAAATTTTTGTGGGTGCCTGCTAAATATTCATGCTTAACTGTACTCGTCCGCTCCTTCCTCTCTACAGGTGCAATGAAGAGTCGTCCAGCTATCTCGTCTGTAGTGCTGCTAATAATAGCACAGGTATGATGATGTCAGAGGATGTTGCTATAAATGAAACCCAGCCAATGATACCTGGGACGGATGTCCTCAATCAGTTGGGTGTGACACTGCCCTTCTATGGCATGTACCTACTGCTCATTGGAAGTGGACTCATTTACAGAATTTTGGCTTATTTTGCTCTGAGATATTTGCACAGGGGACACCGCTAGCTGTGATTACTCACTTTTCACCTAGCTCTATTATTTATTGCTCATCCATCACTCTCTCATGGTTTATACAGACTAGTTTATGTTGTGTGCACAATAATGCAATGATCAGTAATTTAACCACTTAATTAGCATCAGTATTATATTCCATTACTTGGATCCCCGTAATTATTAAAATCACGACGTCATGTATTTTCGTTGATGGCATAATCATGCACCCAAACTTCACGTAGACTTATAATTATCATACCGATTTGCATCCAACAAACAATTATATGCAAAAAATCCTTTTATCATTAATTTTGATGACAAAATCAATTTCTATACAACAACTAGCAGGGGTTCAAAATAACTAATACAGCGGCAGGGATTCAAATCAACACATCTGTCACATGACCAATTAGCTAAATCAGTCGGTCTCGGAGGCCAAAGGGTGGTGGGAGTGACCCTAGCAGACCGTGGACGGTATTGAACAGGTTGATGAGAGTATTTTGAACCCTGCTGGTGGTGACCTGGACACTTGGGACATTGAGCACAAAAAAAAACACCCTACAAACATAAACATGCATCAATAATTAATTAACATGATGACCTGACAGTGAAAAATGAACAAATACGCATTAGATATATAGTCTTTCAATCAACATGACAATAATTTACAGAAGATGAATGTAATGACAAATCAATATGAAAATTTATTCCTTATACAGCCGCCCCACTTTTCTCATGGCTAATGATCAGAAGAATAAAAAAAAAAGTTGTTGAAAGTTCGAATTACTACTGCATAAGGCATGGAAAGATAATCCCACATGCCAGTTTGCTGGTTGCATGCAACATGGATAATGTTATAAGAGTACTTGTGTACTCGTAAAACAATACATATACACACTGCACGTGTAATCGAGTTACTAGTGTACGCATCCCAGCCAGCTAGCGCTGTTTCTAGCTTTTCATTATTATACATGTTGCAATGATAGCCTGGGAATGGGTTATGGAGGAGACTGGTTTTGTTCTTGGATGAGACTCTGTGTCTATAATGAAGGAAGTGGTAATTAAACACTGGATCCCAGACTGAGTGATCAATAAAATTAAATTTTAATTATTGACCTTTACACTACAGCGGATCAGGTGTATAATAGCACGTGCGCGCACCACCGTTTGTATGCATGTATATGTATATATATGTATACGTACGTACATGTACATGTACTAAACATAATAAATGATGCAATCGTTGTCATCAGTCTCTACGCATAGCGCATGCGCACATGTACCCATGTACCGAGCGTGCTCACTCGCCCACAACTTTTCCAATGGATGGTGCAATCATGCATAGATTATATGGGAATATATAATCTATGGTGCAATCCTTCCGCTGTTTGTGGGCCTATAAAAGGCTGCTCGCGCGCTCAGCTGAGCAAACAGCACATCTGATCTTCAAGGATCATCCATATTTCTTGACTTACATCGACCAAAGAAGACAGGCTGTCAGCTGCCCCGCACGACAATAGCAGCATGGGAGAAGGGAAGAATATTCCTATAAATGGTACTGCGGTCGTACCAATATCTGAAAACCAGGAGGTGAGCCAGTTTTGATACAAGCAACTAATTAGTTGATCTCAAGCTCCAATATTTACCAAATGATATCCATTTTTTAGAGTTTTACACAGCCAACTGAGGCTAAGGCGGAGACGGGGCTCTCCTTCAAGAAGATATGCGTGGACGTGACGGAGAAACGCATCCTGTGGTCAGTGAGCGGAGAAGCTAAGCCTGGCAGGATCCTGGCCTTGATGGGACCCAGTGGTGAGTGAAAATCGCTATTATATCTCAGTAGGAGCCACATTCCCTCTCTAGCTCAGAGCCGGAGCCAGCATTTTTTAAGTGGTACGGCCATTAAAATTATTCAAAGTATTATTATTGTATAGCAGGAGAGGATATTTCTCCTTCCGCATGGAGCTCAAGGGTATTATTTTATGGTAGCAAAAATGCACTAATAATATGACTACATATAAATCATTAGAGCATGCAATACAGAATGTACGTGTCGGACTCCATGCATGGTTGCAAATTTTTAATGATCATGTAGCTACAAGAGTGGTTATGATGTCAAATCTGTAAAAAAAAGATGTTTTATAGCTACTACTATAATACATGTGTTCCATACTCCTGGTAGTGTACTCCTGGCTCTAACAAATGGCTATGATAGATGACAGTACAATAGCTAATATCACAATGATCTGATCACATCTGCATCAGCAGCTGACCTGACACTACACCATGCATGTTTTGCACACGCCATGGGGTAGGATTTACAGCACATGCAATATCAACAATGATTTGATGATGATCACAGTGCGTTTAATGTTTGCAATGATAGGACCAAGAGGCAAGTTTATAATTATATTATTATGCCATGCAAGGATAGACTTGGTAAGCGTCTTACCTTCAAAACATCGGTACGGCCATGGCCGTGCCGGTTGAATAGGAGGCGCCGTCCCTGTAGCTTTATGTTAAGTTTTGATCTTGCAATCTTCTGTTTGTTTTAATAGGATCTGGAAAGACCACTCTTCTGAACAGTCTAGCCGGCTACACCCAGCTAACTTCAGGCTCCATCACCCTTAATGGACATCGCATGAGCAAGAGGGTTCGTCGCCAAGTCAGCTATGTTCTCCAGGCGGATATCTTCTTCCCTAACCTCACTCTCAGGGAAACTCTCAGAGTAAATAACCAATAACATCTAATGTTGTTAATGATAATTATTAATGATTAATAAATGCTGCAGTATTCAGCATTACTGAGACTACCAAGAGAGTTGAGTTTTCGAGAAAAGCTGGCAAGGGTGGAGAAAATTATCGAAATGCTTCGCCTTCAAGACTGTGCCAACACATGTACGCATGATGCTATAATCATGCACTGCTAATTAGAACCATTGCTGTGTTTATATTGTGGAGTTTTGTTTTCCCCATACAGTGATTGGTGACAACATAGTGCGAGGTTTATCTGGAGGTGAGAAGAAACGAGCCAACATTGGCTGCGAGCTACTAACAAGCCCCTCCCTCCTATTGCTCGACGTAAGTATACCATTATACTACTACAGTCAAATTTCAGCAACACTGGGATAGCTATAATATACTGTACTGATCGAACATAATGACATTCTGTAGCTATACAGTATTTAGTTTTAATAATTGGCAACTATTATTATTGGATCATAGCTACTGAACTATTAAACATGACATAACTCTATGTTTACTACCGCATATTACATATCCCATTCCAGGAGCCCACTTCAGGCCTTGACAGCAGCAGTGCCCTCAACCTGATGGAGACACTGAGGCGCCTGGCCGTTGATGAGAACAAGACGATTATCACCTCCATTCACCAGCCTTCCTCTCAGCTCTTCCACTTGTCAGATGACCTTCTGCTCATGGCCAAGGGAAAGGTAACAACCTATTTTTGCATGATTCCTAGGAAGGAGAAATTTAGCTATACCTGTACTCTCAATATAAAATCATTATTTTTTAGAGATGCTAGTAGAAAGAGTATCAGGATATAATTTTTATGTTGCAATCTCTATTCTTTACCACATCATGCAGGTGGCCTATTTTGGTCCGACAAGCAAAGTGGTTGCTTACTTCGCTGATCGTGGCCTTCACTGCACACTTCACTACAATCCTGCAGACTATATCAGTGAGTAGCCAACAAACATAAAAATTAATTATAGTCATTTGCACACCTTATAGGTGAATCTTGTCAGTCTTGTTGACGTGTAAAATGACAAAAAATTCTTTTTGCAGTGGAAGTTGTAACTGCTGAAGAGACTCGCAAGGTGCTCATTGGAGAAGACCCTCAGCAGGAAACTCGTCCGAAGAAAAGGTTGGCAAAGTTCACACTTGATTTCCTGGCTTTTATTATAATAATGGCTTCTATTGAGATAATACTTATATATGGTGTACCATTGTATCACAGGAGGTGGGCACTGTGTTGGAGACGCAATGGTGATGAAAATGCTGACTTAGAGAAGGGTCAGCAGTCACATGACCTGAAAGAGGAAGTGGAGGAGAAAAAGGAGGACCATCTACAGAATGTTTCAACAACAAAGTACATCGACAGTCTGAAGATAGAAGAGTATCCGTCTAGTCCAAAGCTGCCGGGAAAGGCTCCAACAAACCTCGTCTCTGAGCTACCTAGTGAGACATATTTGTCCGAAAGTGAGCCTTCTTCTGAATCGAGCAGTGTAAGTGGGGGAGATGATGGTAGCAGCAAGGGATTCAAAGTGCGAAAATGGCCGACAGCTTGGTACTGGCAGTTTCTTATCCTCCTCGTGCGGACATTTCGTCAGTCTCGACACATCATCCTCTCCAAACTCAACATACTGCAGACCGTTCTTTTGACAGTACTAGCAAGTATCATCTGGTTTCAGCTTCCAGATCATGAAGACAGCATCTCCGACCGAACTGGCTTTGTAAGTGTGCTATAAAAGTGTTGAAAATTGTTTATCTGAATGTTCTATTTTCTATAGCTATTCTTTACGATCGTCTACTGGGGTTTCCAGCCTCTCTTTATGTCTACGATATCTCGTAAGTTAAGCTTTAAACTACGTACAATCATTAACGTTAATTATTTACGAAGATCTTTTGCACTTTGATATAATATGCACATCATTTTTTAACGATCTCTTCTCTGTGCGATATTGTAAGCTTTTATAATGCGGTGCTATACTTATTCCGTGCAGTTCCCTCAGAGCATTCTGTGATAGCCAAGGAACGTCGCAGTGGCATGTACCACCTCTCAGCCTACTACCTCGCCAAGACCATCAGTGAGCTGCCTCTGGTCATTGTTCAGCCATCTTTCTACTTTGTCATCTCCTACTGGATCATTGGGCTGAGTGGAGCAGCTGCCTTCTTTGGTACTTGGCTCATTATCATCACAAACTCGCTCGTTGCTCAGGTAAAGGATTACTAATATCATTAACTTTCCATGGCCTGAATATTTCTTCCTGAAGCCGAGCTTCTCTTCATCACACAAAGAAAGCTCAGTGCTTCCTTCTCTGCCCTTTGTATGGTGTGCCTGACCCAAATTCCCTTAAGAATAACTGGTGAATCTCTTATATAATTATTCAGCTGGAGAGCAACTAACTGTTCATTCCTTAGTATTGTGTAACTGACCATCACCATGATTGTGATAACTACAGGGGCTTGGTCTTCTGATTGGAGCCGTGTTCATGGACTTCAGACGCTCAATGGTCGCCGTGGCCGTCACCCTGCTGACAATGATGCTGCTTGGAGGGTTCTACGTCCAGAACCTCGTCTTTTGGATCCGATGGGCGGAGTATCTCTCCTTCATCACCTACTCCTATGACGCTGCTCTCTACTTTCAGTTCACTCCAGATACCTTCTTCATGTATGTAGGCATGTCATTGTGAACATTTTTCACAAAAGTACATATAATATTATAGCCATATTATTCAAGGTACGGACTAATGGATGTACCACAAAAGGGTCATGCAACTACAATAGTACTATAGTAATTATGTGCCATCAGCTTATAACATCGACTCCAAAAGCAGTGCTAATGCAACCTGCAATATCAATAATAATTATTATAATATCTATGCTAATGAATAAAAAAATTTTAACCCCATCCTCCCTTCGACCTTCCGAGCTCTAGGCTGGAACGCTGGTCAGGGTAGACTGCAGACATTACTGCAGCCAATTAGGTTTCTGTGTCACAGCCACAGGGGACCGAAGTCAGCCTATGGTGGATTACCAGGCTTTATCCAGGATGGTGGGTATTCAAGGGAGGACCCTGGGCGACCCCTAAGCCATATATGCCCAGGACCATGTGCAGTTTTCAGCTGCGGATGCCAGAGGGGGTACCCCTGACATCGTCTAGCCCCGATAGTCCCTACCGGAAAATGCTATTTATTGAGTGGGACAGGGGGTAGCAAAACGCGTATGGGTTTCAAACGTCTGGTATGCACGTATACGTCACCGGAAGTATTAATGGCTATGAATATAATTAACTCTGTACCGCGCGCCGCCATAAGTGTATCTCGGTAACGGAAAGAGCTATGAAGTTGAAACAAAAACCAAAATGTAATCCATAAGCAGATGAAAGCAGCTACCATGGTCCTGAACATGCTACTTTATATCTATGCTACTTTTTATCTAGACTATGCCATAGTATACATGTATGAATTATCTTGTTAAGAATTTTGTGGGTGCCTGCTAAAATTAATATTCATGCTTAACTGTACTCGTCCGCTCCTGCAGGTGCAATGAAGAGTCATCCAGCTATCTCGTCTGTAGTGCTGCTAATAATAGCACAGGTATGATGATGTCAGAGGATGTTGCTATTAATGAAACCCAGCCAATGATACCTGGCACGGATGTCCTCAATCAGTTGGGTGTGACACTGCCCTTCTATGGCATGTACCTACTGCTCATTGGAAGTGGACTCATTTACAGAATTTTGGCTTATTTCGCTCTGAGGTATTTGCACAGGGGACACCACTAGCAATAGTTATTAGACAATTCATTTTAATTATTCATCTGGTGTCATTAATTCAGCCATATTATGATTCAACCATGCACTCAGTAATAAAATTATCACAATAATTATTGTCACATGCTTCACCAAAATTAATAATTGTTAGTAAACATAACTATCAGCTCTGTTCACAACTACAATGTCATGTATAATATATAACACATTGGAACGAGTCTCACACTTGATAAGGTATTATTTTTATAAAGGTTTTAATGATAATATTATTGACAAGTGGTCAGTTCTGGAAGATGTCCAGATTCCATGATGGATCCAGTAGATCATCAGAAAGGCCAGAAAAACTTTCAGTAATGGGCTCATCATACTATAAATCAACAATTCCTTACATAATAGACAGTGCACATCATACAATAGCATAGGTTCTTACATGTATAGCAGGAAAGGGTAGTCCAAATACTGCTTGCATCAACTGTCGCTGCCCATCCAAAAGACTGTCCAATTTTGATTCTACTAATGACATATTAATAATTTGTTCCTGGGCTTGCTGCCTTTTAGCTCTCCTCGGCTTGTTTTTGTCTCGAGAGCGGTCTCTGCATTTCTGATTACATCGTTCGGTAATATCCTTCTTCATGCTAGAATATTTATCTCCATAGTATTGCAAGAGACAGTCTGCAAAGTTATTAAACTTATAGTGAACTATGTTTTATCTAACCTATAGGCACACCATGTTTTTCAATGTGTGGAAAGTTGAAAAAATTGGTACGAGATTAGTTTTTATCTACCTTCAATGAGTTTAACCCTGTTTACATCCAATGCTGGTTTGGAAGGTCGTCTACTTCCAGGTTTGAAGCAGCTAAAAGACATCTCTTCATCCGTAAAGAGGGCCTCCATCAATTTCAAGGCAGCTTTGCCCGGATCAGCCTGTTTAACTGTTTGTAAGACTTCAAGTAGGTCAAGACCATTCTATATTAGTGATATCAAGTACATTGATTGTAATTGTGTAGCTACCATGCATCAAACTCACCCAAACGAATACGTGATTGGAATTCTCTCTACCGTTCTATAATATTAGGAATGATTAAGTATAGTAAGGTTATAGTAATATATAGTAAGGTTAGACTTAGCAACCCTATAATTTATTATAATTATATATTATTATCATTATACTAAAATTATAGTTGTCCATGTGTGCATCTGTACGAGCAGGTCCCATGGACTACGTTTCACGGCAATGACTTGACACAACTCCCATGGACTATGTATCACGGCTCATTTCAATGTAGCTCATGGACTATGTATCACGGCTCATTTCAATGTAGCTTGTCACACTATGTATGATCACAGTCACAGCTCATTTCAATGTAGCTTGTCACCCTATGTATGATCACAGCTCATTTCAATGTAGCTTGTCATACTATGTATGATCACAGCTCATTTCAATGTAGCTTGTCACACTATGTATGATCACAGCTCATTTCAATGTAGCTTGTCACACTATGTATGATCACAGTCACAGCTCATTTCAATGTAGCTTGTCACCCTATGTATGATCACAGCTCATTTCAATGTAGCTTGTCACACTATGTATGATCACAGTCACAGCTCATTTCAATGTAGCTTGTCACCCTATGTATGATCACAGCTCATTTCAATGTAGCTTGTCACCCTATGTATCACAGCTCATTTCAATAATGTAGCTTGTCATACCCACCATGCAGCTACTGACAACATGGTCAAGTTTTCATTGAAAATATTTGACACTGAAGAAGCAAATGAAGTGGTAATAATTATTATACTTGAGATATACAACATATCAAGAGAATAACTATATAAACATACCTTTATAAGAAACTTCGTTCCACGGTAAAGAACCTCCTCAGTTTTCGGGGTGGAGCTGAGTGGACTCTATTGGGACGCTAATGCTCTCCCTCCCTCCTATCCCCCCCCCCCCCCCCCCCACACACACACACACACCTCTGCCTGAATAGTCCTCTCCCCGCCCTTCTAATTAGCTAACTATAGATATATGGATGCCTGCGATCGATATCCTAATGCAACTCTTCTTGCATCCACTTCTCTCTTTCTTCTTATCTAGCTGAAATATTTAGCTATACACTCCTCCCATATTATACTAAGAGACATAATATAATACCGGCATATATTATATCTTGTATTTTGTTGCTCTCACCAGTTATTCCTACCCTGCCAATTTTCCTGTGCCCCCCACCCTCCCCCTCTTCCCCCCTCCCCAAAACCATCCATCCATCCATCCCAGTTGTGTTAAGCTTGTACCAAAACAGTATCATGATCCTGCATAACCACTGGCTCAGCAACTAATGTGTCTACCCCATTTGATGGTAAAGGCAGAGAATTGTCAGTGAAGCACAAAATCTGTTCCCACTCCTCCTTGCTGATCGGACTGCCTGGATCCTGTGTATACAATTCAATAATAATTCATGACCTTGATAAATTATTTATTAGCTACTCTGTATGCATGCATGTAGAGGTGTACAATTATTATTATTATACTTACAAATTCTGATGACGTCTGTGGCAAACTAATGTCTTCAGCATTAAGGGTTGAGGGATGCTGTATACTTGAATCTATAACAGATAATTACAATTATTTGTTAATCATTAATCATGGATCATCTCTGATAACTGCCGCCTTTGTTATACTTCCCCAAGGTGTCTGTTCCATGCATAATTATATTATGGGTTGTGGATTCAAATCAGTGATATCTCTATCGCCTGCTTGCAACGTATTCGGAATCTCGATCTAGTTAATGATACTTATCACCAATGCCACTATGAACCTCCGGCATCCCCTGAGTCATCAGGTCCTGCCTCCCTACATTGACAGTCATGCATAAACGGATGTATAATAGATAGTCTGGCCTGTCACGTGATTTGGACCCTTGAAATATTTGGACCCCCCTGACCCGGCCTTCTGAATCTCTGCTATACTAGGTTCATGGGGGATCCATATATTTCAGAAATATAAGGGCAGGGGGGGTCCAAATATTTCGGATCAGGAAGAATAAAAGGGGGGGGGGGTCCAAATTTGTCGTGACAGGCCATCTACTGTCGTACATAGTCTGGCGTGGCCAGACTACGTAGCCTGACTCCTGTACGTGACAAACAACACTCACCGATACATGCGTACTGCATTTCAGATTCATCTGGAAAGCTACACGTAGCCATGACGCTCACAGTATACATATATATATATAGATAGTGACCAAAGAAAACGGGCCGGGTTCAGATTCGAGTACTGAACGATCGTCCGCGGCGGCAGTTGGATGCGGCTCCGGGAATTTGAGGCAGGTTCTTGGTGCTCTTGTATCCGCTGACTTATCCTGGAACGAGTTTTGATCTCAAATTTTGTGTGTGACAACCTTTTTATAGACCCTTTCCAGCTTGTCGTAAGATCTTAAATCTTGTCAAGATCTTGCGCAATTGCTACGTACCTACATACGTAGTTCAAAGTTCAAAGTTCATATATACTGCCCAAACAGGATACACAATACAGTGTAGATATACTGATAGAAAATCACACAAATTTACTTAATTTTAAACCAATAGTAAAAAGTTCTTCGGAACATGAACAAATAGTGTCAAATAGAGAGTCAATATCCATGTTGAGGTCGATCGGTGTGCTGGGTTAAAAAGTGATTGTTCAGTGCGTGGTCAGATGGAATAGTTTCACTGCATAGTTCCACAGGACATTTTCTGTCGGCAAACAACAGTTTTACATAGCAGCTTGAGGATGGAGAGTGAGCTGTACTAGCGGCGCGCGCAAGGAAGCGATTACTACGCATGCGTAGTCGCCTAACAGTATGAATAACCATGATTCATACATTAAAATTGCTAGTGCTAATAATAGCACAGGTATGATGATGTCAGAGGATGTTGCTATAAATGAAACCCAGCCAATGGTATCTAGCACCATAGATTGCTAGCACTGATGTCCTCAATCAGTTGGGTGCCACACTGCCCTTCTAATGCAATGATCAGTAATTACCGAGCGAAGCGAGGTTTATACTCCGGGTCGATCGAGTTTTTGTACGGTTTCTTTGCGAGCTTCTAAAACTTCGTTCTTGCTTGCTAGAGGGAGTCCTGCTCCATCGCCGGCTCCAAGCATGTCAAACAAAGTGACCTACTTTCACGAAGATTGAGGGCAGCCACAAGTCCACGGTCATCCCGGACTCCATGATAGTCTCGTAAACCAGACCCCTATTCCGCAGCGCTGGGTGTATTGCATCACCAGCACGCGGAAAGAGATTCTGGGCACCAATCCGTGGCACCTACTGGAATGTCGGCAGAGCCAATGAGATCGCTCAGAATGGTCACATGACCATGCTGCGCCCGCAAATATGCCATTAACGAGCTGCTCGATTCACCGCTCGGTGTCCGAATTTTAGTAAAACCTTGCCAGAAGGCCGCTTTGGGGACGTCTATGCACAGATATGAGGACTGTTACTTAAACAGCGATGGTTTGGCTACTTTTTTCTGACATTTCAGGTATTTTTATAGTGAAAAGACACAGAAATAGACTCAAGCACGCGCTAAGGAGCCACGCTGACTAAGTATTCCAGATTTTGCTACATTTAGGTACTTCATTGATAGCTTTTAACCAGTATAGTCCAAACGAGTAGTTCAGGATCATAAACAGCACGTAGAACTCGAAGGAGGTGCAACAAAAAGTTTTGCGGTAAAATATTGCATTCCGTTTACGTGACGTAAAAATTCCACTGTGCCACGGATTGGTGCCCAGAATCCCCAGACCCTCTTTCCGCGTGCTGGTGATGCAATACACCCACCGCTGCGGAATAGTGGTCTGGTTTACTCCATGACCCACCAAGTAGATTTTTGCGTCGACCTTAAATAGTCGCTCTTCTTGGTGAACATCGACGCTGAATTCTTTTCGGTAGCAGCAGGCGTCAAACATGGTCTTCTATCTTCTGGATTTTTCACAGCTGCCACATGGCTGTAGTATCGCCGAAGTCCAGTCGCCCGATAAACAAATTTTCGCGACGCCTAAAATCTTCGCCCATACTGGGCTTGAGCCTGCCTGGTCCTTTGCTTTGACCAGCTGTGGAAAAAGTTGATCGCTGTGCACTAGCTAACTCTTAGTCTTAACTCTATCGCCAGTGTCTGTCAATCAAAACATTTGTAGAACCTATGCCTGCAATAGTTTCTGTACTGACTTGACTCGCATGGTCAATGGCAAGGGAAAGTCCCGTTTGGTCACGTGGTCTAATTGCGCATGCGCACCGCTACCCCAAGCCGGTAAAGGATTTAGAGATCATTACGACCCTTTACCCACTTTGCACAATATTCGGTATCTGCCATAACGGACCCCGGCGCCACAGAGCTGAGCGAGGAACCCTACACTTCAGTGTATCGCTAGTTTAACCACTTAATTAACCCTCGGCGCATGCGCCGCAGGGTTACGGTAGTCGTTCTGTGTGTCTGTGTGTCTGTCTGTTACCAGGCTAGTTGCTACATACCTTATTTATACGTTGAAAGCGAGGTTTCATTTAGGCTTCTCGTGACGATTTTAACAAATGAAACGTGTAGAATTCGTTGAAAACGCTTTGTTCAAAAGTTACAGCGACATTTGCTGATCACCTCTGCCTTCTTCGCTTCTTGACGAACTCTCGATGGACAAAAGTGATAGCGATGGCTTCTTTTCCAAAAGACTAGGATGTAGGACTAACAATAGGTCTTATAACTCGACTGTCTCATCACTGATCACAGTAGACTCTGAAGGCTTCTTGGCTTTCTTGTGTAGCGCTATAGCCTAGCAAATGCAACTGCTGACCAGCACGTGATGATCGTGCTCTGCATGGGATCCCTCTGCATTGGGATCGGGAATATATAGCTGCCCCAGGAGTGGGGAGTTTACCTTAGTCTGGAAATCAGCACAGAATAGTGTCACGATGACATTAGTACTAGACCTCAAGTATAGCAGTAGCCTTGGTTAACACTAATGCATGTAATGTGGCTTAAGTGAGTGTTATGTAAACTTGTATGAGTGCACCTGCACAAGGACCTGCATATTCAGTAGTAGGTGGGGATTGGTGTGCCTTTTGATTACAGGAGCTTCCCCCAGGGGTGGGATAATTGATAAAAGTAGTAGTCAAATCCCCACCCTATGCCTGCACTAGAGTAGGTGGGGCAATACATTGATAGGTGCATTAGTGCACAGTATAGTGCATACTGGCATGTAGCTATATAGATCTTTTCTCATTTCAGCATAATGATATTACATCGAAGCATAATAATTATAGGCTTAATCAGTGACCAGTTTAAAACAAATTCATGAAAGCCGAGGGTTTCGCACTATTAGTGCTTCATTAGCATCAGTATTATATTCCACCACTTGGATCCCCGTAATTATTAAGATCACGTCGTCATGCACTTTCACTGATGGCATAATCATGCACCCAAACTCCACGTAGACTTATAATTATCATACCGATTTGCATCCAACAAACAATATGTACAAAAAAATCCTGTTTTTCTTTTGATGACAAGATCAATTTCTATACAACAATAACTAGCAGGGGTTCAAAATCACTAATAATAATAATAATAATCAAACAGCGCCAGGGATTCAAATCAACGTCTGTCACATGACCAATAATTAGCTAAATCAGTCGGTCTCGGAGGCCGAGGGTGGTGGGAGTGACCCCAGCAGACCGTGGGCAGTATTGAACAGGTTGATGGGACTGCTGCCATCAGTGATGAGAGTAGACCTCAGACCAAGAGCCTGCAGCATCTTGACCTGCATCTCGGGCCCAGCGTTGGCAATGGAAGCGATTGTGTCCGATCCAATGGAGTCAACCATGTTCTTGAACTTCTCTGTCTCGATGCCGGACATCTCCTTTGCTTTGGTGATCTCCAGGTCGTTCTGCTCACGGATGAACTTTGTCTCCGCCTCTCTAGCTCTAGTCAATCGTTCGAGCTCTGATTCCTGTCAATGGAAAAGAAAGAGAGAGAGAGAGATCATCTTATAAACATAAAGGTTCTACCAATTTCTACTATCAATCCCAAACCCAAGGGATAACCAGATGCCTATAATAGCCTTGTCAGTAATACAGTATGGTGTATATAGCTTATTGGCTAAAAATCAGCCCTTGCACTAGATATCTAAGATGTGAATTTCACTCACAGCCTCGATCTTTGAAGCCTGGGCCTTCAGCTTTGCCTGCTCGACAGCAGCCTCTCCCTCGATCTTCGCTGCCTCAGCACGGGACTGGGCCTCCGCCTTGGCTTGACCAGTCGACTCCACAGCGGCGCTGTTGGCCTGGAGTTCCAGCAGCTCCTTACGAGCCTTCTCTGCCTCAGCTTCATCAGTGATCTTCTGACGCTCCAAAGCACCCTTGGCCTTCTGCTCAAGACGCTCAGCCTCGTGTCTGTGGGAAGATAAGTAGAGTCAATCCCTTCTCTCTCTCTCTCCCCTCCCTCTCTCCCTTTCCTTACCTAGCAGTAGCCTCCTGTGAGTTAGTGGTGATCTCGATAGCCAGCTGCACCGACTTCTGTAGGGCATCCCTAGTCCTCTGGTCGACTGGCTCCACTGATTGGATATCGATGCTCGTCACGACGAGGGAGTTAGCGGCAAAGACGAAGCGATCTCGCACTTTTCCTCGGTCATCGAGTCCAAACACTGAAGCACGAATGATCTTGGCTGAATTCTAGCATGTGAGAATTACAAAAAAATTTAGTGGATGAGTGCTACAGCTTATAAATAATCCCCCCAATCTAAGGCTTTTTTCATATGGCAAATTCAAGCATTTCTGTACCCTAGCTCTGACTGAGATGATAATGGACTCTCTAGCTAGCTCTAACGGCTCACCTTGTGGAAGTCATCGAACTGCACCCCAGCCACTGCTCCACGGACACGAGAGGCGATGGCCTTGCAAGCATCTCCAACAAAGTCAGGGACGGAGAAGATCTTCGAGGCTTCCTTCTCATTGTCCTTGTCACCAACCTCAAAGTGCCTACATCAGCAAAAATTAACAAGGTAATCCTGGAGAGAAAGCAATACTCAGAAATCAGTTTTGATAGGACTACTATCTACATGTACATGTACATAATATAACTTCATATCTCCTACACACATACCAGCACTCCAACAGTGCAAATATACATTGTATTTATGTAGCCAAAAGAACTCTCACCAGTTGTAGGAGAGCTGCAGCTGCAGCCTAGCGTGGTCCGATGTCTCTATGGTGATAATGTCTGTGCAGAAGTCGGGACCCAGGAGCAGGCACAGGGCTTTGATGGTGTTAGGCTTCTTGGGTTTACCCCCGGAGAGGCTGAGCTGGGTGAACTGTTCGTCTGGCTTCAACATGACCATGTCGGGGCCGAACACGACGCGAGCCTTCTTCTGCTTGTAGTCGTAGATCTGTACGGCGGCATTGTGGGGGACACGGAAGGTCACGACCCTCGTCTTGTCACGCTTGGTAGTGGGTGTGGTTCCTGGGCGACCTGTAGACAACAATAATTAATTTTTAGATAATAATATTATTGTGCTTAGTTATTGTTGTGATGCCATACAATATTATTATACCGTAGATCTGGAAATTTTCATGTAAAGAAACTTTCGTATGATAAATTTTTGTGTAAAAAATTTCATAGGAATGACCCCTTACCGCATTAGCGTTACTAGTGTGCGCTAATTTTCGTAAGATTAATTTTCGTAGCCACCATCGTCTACGAAAATATTTTTACAACGAAAATTTCCAGATTTATGGTATAAGGTTCATCCATAGCCTATTATTATCTTTCGTTGAAAATACAGTACAAGTGTTTCAATTCTCACCCCTGTCTGATCGGTCGGCCAGAGGGTCCTTGGCCTCCGAGAGAAGGTCCTCCACGGCCGGGGGGAGAGTCTTCTCCCAAAGCTCCTCGTCCTGAGTCAGCATGTACGTGGCTCCACACACTGCACGAACCTAAAGATAGATAAAAAAATTTCAAATTTACAATGAAACAAAATCACCATGGGCCGACGTTCCCTATTATCAATATTGGCTCAAGCAGGACTCAAATAATATACAATGAAACAGAACCACAATGAGCCGATATTATCAATGTTAAGTTGGCTCCCACCAGCTCAAGCTGGGGACCGGACGGACATTTTTTGACACACATTCTCGAGAATATTTTTCTCACCTTTCCAGTCTTGATGTCCCTGACGTAGATGCCCTCGTTCTCATCCAGGGGGATGGCCTTGCGCTTTGTGGCCACCTCAACCTCAACGGGGGGAACATACTCCAGTGGCCCCCGGATCATCCAGCGGTCCCCAGGCAATCTCTCAGCTCCCTGCATTCATAAGAAGAAAAAAATTACATGTCAATGCCAAATTCAAGAATTCACCCCCCCCCCCAGCATGATATTTGCTGACTCAGCAAACCGACAGATGTTGCTGACTTGGCAGATTTTTATTATCCACCTAGTATGGTGTAACCAAACATTATTTTTAACTGACCGTGTCCTGATCGGTGAAGTTCTCGCTGGCCTTGAGGATCAGTCCCTCGTCTTCTCCGAGAACGTAGACGTTCTGGATTCCCTTCTCGAGCTTCTCTCCGGGCATGAGGAAGAACGACTTCTCTCCCTTGATCAGCTTCTTCTGTCCGAGCTGTGGCTTACCGTCACCTCCACAGGGGTCAAGGATCACACAGTACTGACGGTTGGTGAGCGTGGTGATCTTTACCACACCAACAACCTACAAGTAAAAAATAATAATAATTTTTGCTATAGTGATTTGTCAATCGACTTCTATAATAAAATATTTTTCAGACAGCCTGGCTTGTGCGGTAATTAAACACACGAAAATGCATACACAATAATGCGGTACAGGGTCGTTTGTCCAAAAATTATTGCATGAAATATTTTAGACATGAAATATTCGCGATTTACAGTATATTATCATCTAATCGCAACATTTTCAGTTTCGTGAACGAGAAGAATAAATCTTATTGACTACAAGTCAGTAGTATGTCCTACCTCCTCATAAACGTCAGGGATGTGAGCGTCAGTGTCCTCCATCTTGATCAGCCACTCCTCTCCGTTCTTCCTCTTTGTTCCAAACTTATCAGTGAACGTCCTCGTGGCCCGCATGTGCAGAGCAACCTACATGTAGTATCAAATACAGATATCGATAACAGTATGATAAATACTACAATTATCTAAATTCTCACTGAAATTGAAGCCTCTATATTATCATAATTAATTATATCGTGTAACTCAGAAAATTAATATTACCACTCAGTTATCTAACTTATTACTGAAATTGAAGCCTATAGTATAGCTTCGGTGTATTATACTGTAACTCAGAAATTTTGTAGGAATGACCCCCTACCATCATATCAGATTAAATTTTATAGCATTATCTTCGTCAAAACATTCTCGAAAGCTTGCAAAGGGATTGGTAAGGGTCACCACACATACAGGTCAATTATGGGGGAGTGGCAGGAGCATGTAGTGGGTGTGGCATGGGAGGAGACGCGTGGCTACAGGAATGCAGCATGCGAGAAGGGGGGAGGGCCTGAAGAATGGGTGGGCACAGCTGACCAAACCATGGCTATGAATATCATTAAAGTATTCATGGCCAGAGTTCTCTTCCTGTTGACCTTAATCATCGCCCCTTAGGCCAGCCCAGACGCAACCTCCCCCCCTCCCCCCCTCCCCCCACCCTCATACCACACCGGCAGCACAAGGTATGCTGCGAGTCATGGCCACATCATCATGGTACAACATGACAGAGCAGTCACCGTAGACAAAATCCATTCAACAAATTGAAAGGTACATGGATACACTATCGTGATGTTGTGTGTACACCACACAGAGGCTGACAGCTGAATCGTGGTATTGCCTGACAAATATTATTATGACAGCATAAATAAGACACCTAAGGTAGTATTTTCATACACAAGGCACACTATTTCCTCTCTTTCTTCCTCACTCTCTCTCCCTCTCTCGATCTCTCTCACCTTCTCTGTGAGCACATAGGCATCGACAACATCGATTACTTCCTCGTAGGCTCCCGGCAGGTACGCTCCGACCTTTGCCACCAGCCACTCCTCCCCAGTCACGCGAGGGGTGCCATCTCTGTCCAGTGTCTCCTTCCTTGCCCTCAACTTGATCGACTGATTTGGCTTGATCACGGTAGCTCTGATCGTCTCTTCAACAACCACCTCCTTGCGAGGGATGTAGGTCCCTGCATGACAAAGGGGTTAAATTTTTTAAAAACTTGCTGCAATTCCTGAAATTTGTACATTTTTCACTGCTGTCTATAGCATGAAATCCTGCTGTACGGATTCAGCCTATTTGTCTATTTTTTTTTTTCAAAACTAGATTATTCAGGGCTTCCTCAAAAGCAACACTGTGGTTGGGGAGGTAGCCAGGACCGAGTAACGTGATCTTGACATTTAAGAGTAGGTAGCTTACACAGTACAGAGTAGAGCTGTGGAAACAATAGCATTCCTTGTCACTTTATATGGAGGGGTGAGCATTCTAGCTAGTGCTATGATCACATTCCCAGATGCCTATGAATTTTTTAAAAAAACTGAAGCTAAGTAGCTATCTTTGCAGCTTGTTAATATACGATACAGAAAGAGGGAGAGGAAGAGAAAAAGAGAGAGAGGGGGGAGGGAGAGAGAGAAAGATAAAGAGAGAATCAGTCTTGAAGTTAATAGGCCCATATCACACCCTCTCCCCTCCCCCCACCCACCCACACATGCATATTAAACTTTCCAAGTATCAATGTACATACACATGTACACATACACATCATGACATTATACACACACACATGCCCACCTGGTCCTTCAAAGAGCCACTCGTCTCCAGCCACTTTCTTTGTCCCGTCGTCTTCCTGAAAGTCAAGGACAGCCCTGAGCCTCAGAGCAGTGTTGGCGGGGACAACCTTGAGCTGGGTGACCACCTGCTTCAAGACCTCTCCCGGGTAGAGGGGAAATGGCTCCTGAGCGAGACGGATCTCCTGGTCGGCGTGGCGAAGCTTAACCTGAAAACAAAAAAAAAGGACAATAGTACATGTAAATCGTCAAAAACAACATTGTATTGATGCTGTCGTAGAATGAAAAATTTTCAACATTGAGGTTTCATCCTTGATTAGTCATCAGTGAAAAAGGAACAATGACCCCATTGAAAATTTCGGATACATCATCGACAGCCCATTGAAAAAAAAAAACATCCAAAAACTCAGAATGTGACCTAATCCAAAAAAGAAACATAGTTCTACCTGTCCATGTCCGTCGAGTACCACTTTGCCGTCTTTTCCGACCATGACTGGGTTCTCAACGATGCAGTAATGGCGGGGAGGGACCACGATCATCTTCTCCGGACCGACGATGACCTTCTCATTGTCCTGACGGATGAACGTCTGAGGGCCGACCTCGAGCTTTGTCACATTACTGTTCTGATCGAGCACGTGGATGTAGTAGTAAGGTGGTATACGGTAGATGCTCTTTGATTCAGTGTCTGTCTTCTTTGAGCGATCCATTTTTGTGGCTGAGGTTTTTCTTCGATCAGATTTTCTTCAAACTGCTGTGAATAGATGAAAATTATTGCATATTACATCTCAGCCATAGATTGCATACGGTACAACACGCAAATCTATGCTCCCGCTAACCACAGACAATTTTGGGGCAAGATCTATAAGACGCGATATGGATCAGTGATCGCGCATGCCTCAAATTTTACGTCAAGTTAGGAAGCATCGGGTAAGCATCTTTTAGAGAACTTACTGGAGCACAGGAATCCTTCCGTCAATGGCAGAGAGTGACCAGGCAGGGGAGAGACGTCAAAATATAACGGCAATCGCCTAGAATGATGGTGCAAGGGGTCTTTCGAGGGGGTGGGGGTACGATAATTCGCACCACTGCGCATGCGTAACAAATTTTAGTTCAAAGTTCAAAATATTTGGTAGGTGGGGTTCTGTGGAAAGAGAAGGGAGGAGACAAGATCTGTGAGGTGTGACAGTTGGCTTGGAAACGTAGTGCCCACGCCATTGTTTCGATAAACAAACTGAGCACCCGAAGATATAAAGTGACACTTTGGTGCGAGAAATTAAACCACACGAGGTGTATATTGGCCAAGAAACAACAACTTTTGGGAGCTGTGAATGACCACGAACGAAGATGTCCTTCGAGCCACTTTACAACGAGATGGACGGTAGGCAACAGAAGCTGGATAGACAGCGCACGCTCATGGAGCAGAGAAAGAAACAACGACAGATGCAGAGCGGTATGATGAAGGCCAACAACGGACTACAAACCAGACCCGTCTCTTCCAAGCACCTTCGCCCGACCAGTCGCCCTTCTTCCTCCTCCTCTTCTTCTTCTTCTTCTGACGTTATGAAGTCAAAGAGCGCAGGCAGTATTACTTCAGTTTACGCTCCTCCTCCTTCTTCAGCCGCCCGAGCTCAGCGACTGGATAGCGTGAACAGCGATAAGTTTCGAAACGCCACCGAAGATACTCCGCTACTCTCTCCCACAAGTCCCGTGTCTCAGCACGAAATGACTGAAAAGGAGCCCGCATGGCCTTCGCACACAGAGCTAGAGTCAGACCACGGCCAACCTCTCGCTAGACGACCAAATTTCATTGGATCTAGCGGAGCAAAGGTGATATACATAAAACCTTGCAAAGCTGACTCTGAGGAAGGGGACAATTCTACCGCAACAGGAGGTTATAATAGTGGAGGGGCTGCAGCTTCAAAGCTTGCCGATAATACTAGTGGCGGGACAGCAGCTTCAAGGCTCGGTGATAGTACTATTATTGGTGGGACTGCAGTTTCAAAGCTCGGTGATAATATTGGCGGGACTGCAGCTTCAAAGCTTGCTGCAATGGGACTAGCCGCGTCAGTGGACTATGACAGTGGGCCCGATACGGACGACGAAGAAGCCGTGCTAATGAATCCCGGAGCGAGAGAGGACTCGGTTAGTCCTCCAGTCACAGCGGCCCATGACCTTCCTTCGGGACCTCCTCCGCTCGGAAGAGCAGATTCAAGTACGGCAGTGGGTGCGCCCGTTGCTCCACAGGCTAGCGAGCTGCCGCCGCAGTCTTCGGCTGATCTAACCTCGACAGTGGCAAGCCTCGGACTGAGCATGCTCCCAGGAGGTGGAGAGATTGAGAATCTTAGCGACTTCGTTCTTCGTCCAGCTCCCGAGGGTCAGACAGTGAAATGTCGTGTGACGAGGGAGAAGCGCGGGATGGAGAGATCTGTTTACCCGGCGTACTACCTCTTCTTGGAGCGCGAGGAAGGCGGCAAGAAGATCTTTCTCCTTGGCGCCCGTAAGCGAAAAAAGAGCAAATCTTCCAATTATCTCATTTCCGTCGATGCCACTGACCTCTCACGAAAAGGTGAAAATTTCATTGGAAAACTTCGCGCCAATTTCGTTGGTACTTCGTTCACGGTATTCGACAATGGCGTAAACCCCACTGTCCGTGAAGCATTGCCAGATGGCTCTAACATACGTGAGGAACTAGCGGGCGTGTTGTATGAGACCAACGTCTTAGGATTCAAAGGTCCTCGCAAGATGACTGTCGTCGTTCCCGCCATGACACACAATCACAACCGAATAGCCGTCAAGCCTAGGAACGACACCGAAACTCTCATCGAGCGGTGGAAGGTGGGCAACATGACTGATCTACTAGAGCTGCACAACAAGCAGCCGGTGTGGTCGGAAGAAACGCAGGCCTACGTGCTGAATTTCCACGGCCGTGTGACCCAGGCCTCGGTGAAGAATTTCCAACTCGTACACAGCGCTGACGAGGACTACATTGTGCTGCAGTTTGGAAGAATTGCTGAAAACACCTTCACCCTGGACTATAATTTCCCAATGTGCGCCCTGCAAGCTTTCGCCATCGCACTGAGCAGTTTCGACTCAAAGATTGCATGCGAATGAATGAACAGTAGTAATTTTTTTGAACTCTCATATTGATTAATTTTGTCAAACCATCTGGACTTCAACGGTATAATAGACACGCTGTTCATTAATTTTCTTGTTTGCTAAAAGATGATGTATAGTCCCTTTATAGGTTGCAAATAATTTTTATAGTCCTGATAGGTAAAATCATGCTAGGAGTGGGTGGGGCTGCCTCTAAATATGCGTACGAAAAAATTTCCACGTGGTGGAGATGCACTTCATCTAGATAGGTACAGTGCAATTTTATGGCGGCAGGAGGGATCCCTTCCAGCTCCAGTGGTGCCACATCGTCAGGCGGAGAAGAGCCCCTTCACCTTCTAGTGATCATCTTCGACGCCTCTGACTCTTTCACTCATAGCTGCTCCCTAGAGGACCCCACTCAGCAGGTAGGGATACAATCATCGTGAAGAGAAATGGATTTCTAAAGAGGTTTTCGTTCGTCGACTTTTGTTGTTGCTACAGCTGTCCGTCTCTCAGTGCCTGGACGCCGTGATGACCTTTTTGAACTCTTATCTGCTGATGAGCCATGAGAACAGTGTGGCCGTGTGCTTATGTCATCCAGCCGGAAGGTGTGCATAATTATGTTAATTTTGAGAGATGAGCTTGAGCGCATTGAAACAATTGATCTTTTTTACACCGATACAGTGAGATAGTTTATCCCGATCCTCATCACAAGGAGCTATCGGCTGATGATCCCAGATTATCGTCTGGAAAGTACGAGCCGCTAGTTCATGTTAATGGCGTCTTGACGGATAAAGTTCAGAGAGTGATGGAGAGTCACATGACCTCTCCTCCTCCGTCAGTTCCATCTTCATCGCTTCTGTCGGGAGCACTCAGTAGATGTCTTTGTTGTATCCTTTCTCTTTCTCTCTCTCTCCCTCTCCCCTCTATTCAGATCAAAGAATTTCCTTGACCAATCACTGTTGCAGATATCCACAGATGTACCAGGGAAGCTCCAGTAGGTAGAAAATTGCAATCAAGAATTTTAGTCATCCGATCATCAATTGATAGTGCCTCACAATACATCTCCACAATGAACTGTATATTTGCTGCGCAAAAGAATGTGAGCACCAGCGCTCTAATTATATCTTTGCCATTAGAATCATACTTTGTGATTTCTCCCTCCTCCCTCCCTCTCTCCTCTCTTTCTCTCTCTTCCTCTCCTTCTCTGCATGTGTGAATCCAGAATGTACCAATTGACTCTTGTGTATTATGGCAGGACTCTGGATTCCTACAACAGGTATGTAAGATAACAGACCATGTGCATTCCTTTGACCATTAACCAGCTGCTGTTACAAGAATGACCCTCAATAGTGTAGCAATAACAATATTATTGCCATGTATTATTGGAGCACCTCCAAATTTTTATTGTTAATAAAATTAAATATTTACAGAAATATTATTAGTTTAGCGCTGTCTCTGTATGCTGTACATGTAGGCATCAGATATCACAGGTGGGCTCTATGCCCTGGTAACGGAGCCAGCAGGATTACTACAATATTTACTGGTGAGTATAATTATTATATACCGCTACATGTATGTAGAGTTATAGCTTTCTGCACAGAGTCACATTATGTTTATACTACAGTACTATTAATTTTTATGGTGCAAAATTATACTACATGTGTGCGAATTTTGTTGCTTGAATTTTGACAAAGTAATAGATCTACACATAATTAAATTTTTATTATGCACAAGTACATTATAATAACGTTATACATACATACTAGTGGGTGTTTCTCCCCGACCAGTCGCTGAGGGATCACTTGACCACGCCCACCTTGGTGGAGATCGACTACCGAGCCGCCTGCTTCTGCCACCACTCCCTCGTCGAGACTGGCTTTGTCTGCTCCGTCTGTCTCTCTAGTAAGTATCTTTCAATGCACAGATTCTAATACTGGACAGTGGAATATCTGCTATAATATGTATATTTGAGCATCACCATGTAAGTATTATGGTTACCACAGAAATTTTCTTTGTTTTGCAGTTTTTTGTCAATCAATTCCATTCTGTTCCACTTGTCAGTAAGTTGGATAGATCTACTGTTATGTTCGTATTATAATTATGTTTATGTTTGATTCCTCATATAGAACTCACTTCAAGCTTCCAAGTCTAGCTCTCCTCGGAAAGCCAAAGAAGAAAAAGAACAATAAATTAAAATCAAACGGTTTCCCCAAATCTTCATCGAAATGATAATAATTATTAGTATGTAGTATTATATTTGTGAAAATCATTGTATTTGCACTGTGTTGTGGTTCGTATTCCATGTGTCATAAAAAAAGTAGCACACTCAATATGATAATTGCTTTCAGAGTTGTTATTTTTTCCAAGCTTCATAGCCATTTCTCAAATCACCTATCCAGGATATCCTTTTGACGACCTATACCGTATCACCCAATATTAAAATTTTTTAGCTTAGCGGGCTATAGCTTTTCCTTTTGACGACCTATACCATATCAATCAGGGGCCCACCTTTGATCAGATCATGACCTCGCTGGGTAGCTGCCTCCGAGGAGGGCTTCGGATAGCAGGAGCACGCCACAGGGCAGTGATTCCAGTCACTCCAGCCCGCTCTCTCTCCTTGCAACGCCCAGTACGGTCCCTCTCGTCCGCCAAACTTCGACAGAATCGCGAAATTTTTGTCAGCCAATCCCCGCTACCAAACAGCAAGCTACTGGGCTCTACTGCACGACTTTTAGCCACTCAAAATGGCCCCTATCCTCCAAAAAACAACGTTCACAAGACCCCCAAAGCTGTCATATTCGATCTTGGCGGGGTAGTGGTGCCTTCCCCCCAGCCAATATTCGACCGTTTCGAAGAACAACACGGCCTCAAAAATGGGTCCCTCATTCACACCATCAAGACAGCTGGAGAGGGAGGGGCATTTGCTAAACTTGAGCGAGGGGAGCTCACGACTGAGGGGGTGGCAGAACCCTTCGCTGCAGACTACAAGCGAGTGATGGGTGTTGAAATTTCCGTTGAACTGGTGCGAGCGTTTATGAGTCAGTTGGCCGATTTCACGAAACTGACTCCACATGCGGAAGTGATCAGAATGATGGAGAGACTTCAGTCTAAAGGGATAAAGGTGGCCATTCTTACGAACAATTTTCTCTTTGACAGCGGTCAGCGAGTTTTTCCACAGCAAAAGCTGGAGAACGTGGATGTGGTGAGTTCTGTACTTGTATTATGCATGTAGGTGTGACGACCCTGTACCTGATTTTGTACATCCACCCACACCACACCTGCACACACCCATCACATGTACTTCCTCACATTCATACATCCTCACACACACACACACACACACACACACTCTCACCCCCTCACAGGTGGTTGAGTCTTGTGTTGAGAAGCTGAGAAAGCCCGACAAGGCGATCTTTGACATCACCCTGGAGCGGCTTGGCGTGGGAGCCAGTGAGGCAGTCTTTCTCGATGATATCGGAGGGAACTTGAAGACGGCCAAGCAGATGGGAATGGAAACCATTAAGGTCAAGAAGCACCTTTGGATAATACATTGCCTTCTCAGGCAAACAATAGGCAGAGCATAGCCACTTGCATGCTTACATTGTACGCAGCTTGAAAACTAAGGCGGTATAGGCCTCTTATTAATATTCTTTTCTTCAGATGTACGGTTGAAATATTTTTCACTTGTAGGTTGCAGACGTCCCAGCGGCTCTGGAGGTGCTGGAACGGATTGTGGACGGTAAACCTCCTCTGGGTCACATTCCCGGTACATCAGAAGTCAGCGAGAAGTTGAAGCTTCCCGAAGATCGATTGGTGAAGTACCTCCAGCAAAAGCTCGGCCTCTATCAAAAAGAGGGAGCCCCTGTCATTAGGCAGTTTAAACATGGCCAGTCGAACCCCACCTACTATATTGCATATGGGGGAGAAGAGCTTGTTCTGAGGAAAAAACCAGTAAGTTGAGTTTAGACGACATAATTATGAACAGCTGTGTCATTTCATATTAATATCATTTTTAGCCGGGAAAGTTGCTACCTTCAGCTCATGCAGTCGAGAGAGAATATAGGTATGCACTGTTTGTAGCCGTGTGGTCATGTGATCCTTCTTGTAGTCATGTGACCTGAGCATGATGATCATGTGATCCAATTGTATATATAGGGTAAAGAAAGCTACAGGGGAAGCTGGCATCCCTGTACCTCATCTCTTCTCACTCTGTGAGGATGAAAGGTAAAAAAAATTATTAATTTCTTTCTTTTTTTTACACTTATACCTCCCTCATTAGCGTCATAGGGACTCCATTCTACCTGATGCGATACATGAATGGGCGTGTCCTCAAAGACCCCGCCCTCCCGGGGGTGAGTCCTGCCGAGCGACGTGAGATTTACTCTGCCATGTGCCGTGTGCTGGCGGACATCCACCGGGTAGACATCGACAGAGCTCAGCTCGAGGACTTTGGAAAACATGGTACAGTAAAGTTTCTACAAACAACTTCGATATTACCATGTTTATTCTAATGGAACGCAAGCTAAAAAAATAATTGCAATATTATTTCAACTTTTGCCTGATTTTCTGGTAAAGGTGATCATACGCTCCATTAAGATAATATTATAATATTATTACAAAAAGGCCTAGAACACAAATTTTCTTGCACTAATTAAATCTAGCGTTTTATCTTAAATACGGTATTGTCTGAATTCTCTTCCTTTGACATGGGAGGGGGGTCAAAATTTTATATCTTGTGATAATTTTTTTTTGTTTTTAGGTAACTATGTTACACGTCAAGTGAGTCGTTGGTCTAAGCAGTACGAGGCGAGCAAGACTCACGACATACCTGCCATGGACAAGCTCATGCAATGGCTACCAACTAAGGCCCCTCTCAATGATAAGACAACCGTTGTCCATGGAGACTTCAGGTAAGTTAGGCAGCAGGTGCCTGTGAAATGCTGTATAGCCGGAAAATTTGGCGGTTTGGTGGTCTACATTACAACCGCCAAATTAAAATCTGCCAAAATTTCCTACTCGTATATATACGTATGGCGATCCCGTACTGAACCGCCAACTTTAAATCCGCCAATATTCTTGCAATAGCGATTTTGGGCTCAACTGCCAAATTTAATTCCCGCCAATATTTCCAGCTATACGGTAGTATTCATCTCTCTCTCTCCTCTCCCCCTCCCTCCCTCCCCCCTTTCCTCTCTCTACAAGGTTGGACAACCTCATCTTTGCTGGTGATCGTCCTGAAGTGTTGGCTGTCCTGGACTGGGAGCTGTCCACTCTCGGTGATCCAATCTCAGACCTGGCCTACTGCTGTATGCCCTACCACCTCCAGCAGAACCAACCGTCACTCAAAGGTAGACCAAAGTTTTCTCTAGCAGTTAGCTTCAACTTGTGGGATATTGCAATGAATGAGTCCTTGTTACCATGTTTATGATGCAAGCGAAAAAAATAATTACAATATTAACTTTCGTGCAATTTTCTGGTAAAGGTCGTCATAATCTCTAGTATGATACATTATGAAAAATCCTAGAACGTGAATTTTCTTGCACTAATTAGATCATGCGTTTTATTAGCATAAACACGGTAGTTATTTTTGGCTTAACTGAATTATGACCAATATCTGCTTATCGATGCTTTCAGCCTCTATAATGACGTAGCCAGGTGCCTTCCCCTACAAGACTATTGTGCATTCATCTTCTCTCTCTCTCTCTCTCTCTCTCTCTCTCTCTCTCTCTGTCTTCCCCAGGACTGGTAGGTGTGGATGTGAAGTCTCTTGGTATTCCAACAGAGGAGGAGTTCGTCTCTCTCTACTCTGAGCTGACAGGCACGGCCGATCTGAGTCATAAGTGGAACTTCTACATGGCCTTCACCTTCTTCAGGGTGGCTGCCATTCTACAGGGAGTCTACAAGAGATCTCTGCAGAGTGAGGGAGAGAAGGAGATAGAGAGAGGAGAGAGAGAGAAAGGAGAGAGAGAGAGCGAAATCATTGGGGTGTGGCTGTATTTCTTAAACTCTTCTCTTTCCTTAGATCAGTCAAGTGCTGACAATGCAAAATCCGTCGGTCTCATGGCCGAGTGGTTTGCAGAGAAAGGTTGGGAGTTTGCTCAGAAACAGGAGAAGCTCTCTACCCCATCCAGCTTCCGCCTCTCTGGAGAGAACACGCATCGGATTCATAAACACAGCAAGTCTTCTCTTGGAAAGAGGCACTGTGGTACGACAGCTGCCAACATTACCAAACCAGCTGCTCCAAAAAGAGACTATAGCACGCCAGCCAGTAGACTGCCCGATAGCCAATCTGTTGCACTGATGACAGGGGACGTACGGAACTTCCCCACTAATTTGAAGCAGCTGTATGAGAAGCTGGTGGGTTTCATGGAGCAGCATGTGTATCCCATTGAGGAGGCACTGTTTGAGCACCAGAGGTCGGATGGAAGGTGGATCCCTCACTTTGAGATGGAGAGGATAAAGGTACGTCTCTCTCTCTAGCCTCGTCCCCAGGCCTTCCAAGAGAGAGAGAGAGTATCCTCGTCCCCTCCCCCTCAGAAGGCCTGGGGACGAGGCTACTCTCTCTCTCTCTCTCTCTCTCTCCCTGACTTCTATGCATAGATTATCACTGCTTAATCTTCTTGCTTATCATAGGTCATAGCTAAGGAATGGGGATTGTGGAATCTCTTCCTGCCTCTAGAATCGGATCCGGACTGTCACTATGGGGCGGGGCTTACCAACCTAGAGTATGCCCACCTTGCGGAGGTGATGGGGAGGTGTGTTTTTGCGTCCGAGGCGTTCAACTGCAGCGCCCCGGATACTGGGAACATGGAGGTCCTCGTCAAGTATGGGAATGAGGAACAGAAGGTTACTGATAAAACTTGTGCATACCGTAGTTAATCGAATACAACGCATGATCCAATTTAACGCAAGAAATTAGCATTTTACGAATTCTCGTAATGTTTATATATGGAGCGATTGACGACCTTTACCAGAAGAATACATTTTTCAAGATTGAAAAAAATTTTTCCATGCATTGTATTAAATTAAGTATATGGTATACATTTACACTGATACTATATCTTCATAATTATGATACTCCTGGCTGACTTTGTAGTGTATATACCAGCAGACCCTTAGTTCACAATACAAAAAAAATTTAACAAGATTATAACAATTATTATGTAGGCCATTAATTGTTCTTTTCTTCCTTATCTCTTCCGTCTATTTCCACAGGAGCGGTGGCTGCGTCCTCTCCTAGCCGGTGAGATTCGGTCGTGTTTTGCGATGACAGAGCCGCGAGTTGCCTCCTCTGACGCCACAAACATCGAAGGCTCCATCGAGAGGGAGGGCAGCAACAACTACATCCTCAATGCCAGGAAGTGGTGGATCTCAGGTACATGTACATGTAGTACTAATTAGATCAGCCTCTGGGTAACGGTGATGTAATTAACCTCTAATTGAACAAAGGATGGTTGTACTGCCTAAGTTTAGTTAGTGGGTAGTGGCAGGCAATACTCTCTGATGGTATTTCCTGCATATTTTCGAGGGAGTAGCAAAGTGATACTCTACGTCAATGGATACGTACATGTACGTCATGGCATCCTGTCTCCATAAGGGGGAAGGTATGTACAGCGTGCAGTGGTGGAAGTTCACCCAGTAGCTCACCTTTTCAAAAATGTAAAATTTTTTGTCTATACAATGTACCTCTCTCCTCTCACCCCCCCCCCCCCCCCCCCAATATTTGTATGTAGCTGAATATAATATTATTATAATGCTGTAGGTGCAATGGACCCAAGATGTAAGATTTGTATCTTCATGGGAAAAACTGACCCACGGGCTCCTAAGCATCTCCAGCAGGTACGTACGTATAATTAGAAATAATTCTTAGAAAGCAAAATTGAAATGTTCTACAGAACCTTACAATCATGTAATTTTTTCCTTGCTGTTTTTATGTGTAGTCCATGATATTGGTTCCCATGGAAACCGAGGGGGTTCGTGTGATACGGCCCCTCACAGTTTTCGGATACGACGATGCCCCCGGGGGCCATGCGGAAATCGACTTCTCCAACGTGCGTGTCCCCCGTGAGAACCTCATCCTTGGGGAGGGGCGTGGCTTCGAGATAGCTCAGGGACGGCTCGGTCCAGGACGAATCCACCACTGCATGCGGCTGATCGGAATGGCTGAACGGTCGCTGGAGCTCATGAAACACAGGGTAAGGGCAGTGAGTGAGTGAGGGAGAGAGGGCATCTATTGTAATATCTCTCTCCTAACTCTCTCTACCTGTACCTGTAGGTATCAACGAGGACAGCATTCGGTCGTCGTCTCTCGGAGCACGACACCCTCCGAGCCGAGGTAGCCGCATCAAGGATGGAGATAGAGCAGGCCCGGCTCCTCACACTCAAGGCTGCTCACTTGATGGACACTGTCGGAAATAAGGTGATCTATGAACTTTGACGATTTGGTCGTGTTCTTTTTCTTTAGTGACAGCTGTTTTGTGTGTGTGTGTGTGTGTGTGTGTGTGTGTGTGTGTGTAAGGTTTTGAGCTTTGTTTCTTTATAAAACAGGCGGCAAAGAAGGAGATAGCCATGATAAAAGTGGTGGCCCCACGAGTTGCTCAGAAGGTTGTGGATAGAGCGATGCAGGTGTGTCTGAAGGTTTTTGAAGAATAGTGAGAACCAACAATTATACCATCTCTATCTCTCTCTCTCCCTCCCTTCTTCCCTCTCTCTCTCTCTCTCCCTCCCTCCCTTCTTCCCTCCCTCTCTCTCGCTCCTGTCTCTCAGGCTCATGGTGCCATGGGTCTCTCTGGCTCCACTCCTCTGCCCCATTTCTTCTCCTGGGCTCGTATCCTCCGTCTGGCCGATGGTCCCGACGAGGTTCACGTCTCCTCCTTGGGAAAGACGGAAATGAAATCACAGAGAAGGCACTGACAAATTGATTGCCTATTGCTGCTTCCCCCATTCGTTCATTCTGCTGCACTGGTATAATATATCGATTAATATACATGTAGTATTAATATTTTTGCAAATTTTTAATGATTTGTATAACAATGTGACAGTATATAAACGTGTACACTACGCTGAAATACGGAAGAGTACAGGTAGTATTAAAAAATTGTAGCAATTCAGGTGGTGATACACAATGCAATTATGGGATGACACAAAATTTATTATAATATTAATACACTCTTTAGCCATAAGTAGAAAGTGACATTAAATTTTATCATGTCGATTCAGCCAGCTAACTACGTGTATTCTCCACACAACAAGCATTATGTGTATTGTTTAAAAAAATAATCTTATTGTAGTATGTCAGTGAGTGAATTTCTAGTCTCGTCGTTGTTCTCTATCATGTTTTTCAGTTTCGCTTTGAGGCTCGGATTATCCGAGTCGAGAATATGCTTAATCAGCATCGCCGTGAAGTCGTCACTGAAGGGAATTCCCCCTCCACCGGATGCCCCACCCACCTCACGGTTTATGGGCGAAGTTCCGACGAGGGAGGTCGATACTTTAGCACTTCCCAGCCTGGTCACTGATTGGTTGTCCCGGGACGTCGGACGTGCATCCTGGAACCTCTCGTCGGCCGCCGTTTGGCTTCTTGTCTTCTTCACCTTCTGCTTCAGTTTGTTCCGAGGGTATGACTTGCTCGACGTCATGGCAGGCGAACTATGTACCGATTCGAGGTCGTCTGATCTAGACGGCACGAGTAGACGTGATGTTTTCTCATGTCTGGCTCGTTCGAGGACGCTTCGTGAGGGGCGTGGTGGATTACAAGGAGGAGGAAATTCATCATCGTCGTCGTCAGGTCGCAACGGGTGACCTGGTCCAAGGGGCGGAGGCTGGTCATGTGATCGATCATGTGATCGGCCACGTGATCGATCAAGTGGTGGGTGACCTTGTCTAGCAACAGATGGAGGTGCATCGTAGTGTGATGGGTGACCAGGGCCTAGAGGCGGTGGAGAGTTGGCAGCTGCTGCAGCCGTGTGACTCGTCCTTGTGGGTGAAGAGACATGGGAAGAAGAAGACTTCCTTGTGGGTGAAGTCACATTGGGAGGGGACCTCCTCGTTGGCGAAGCAACATCAGGAGTCGACCTTCTTGGGGATTTAGGAGGCAAGGGAGGTGGAGGAGGCTCATCACTGATAGCTACGGGATCATTCAAAGAAGACGTATTTGGTACCTTCGTGCGTGGTTTGATCTTCGGTTGTGCCTGCGATCTAGCTGCTGCTGCCACTTGATCTACGTCTCCTCCTCTCACCTCTCCTCCTCTCTCTCCTCCTGTGGTCTGTGCCAATTTCCGATTGCGAATCCGAGCCCTTGGCATACCCGGTTTCATCATCATTATGGGCAGCTGTCCCTGAATCGGATCTTCTCCTTCGAACGAGTTCACCTTCTTCTTGACCCCTCCCCTTCCCTGTAGTACTGCTCGAATCGACCGTTTCTCCTCTCTCTCGTGAAGTACACCAAGAGTTTTGCTTTTCTTGGCACCTGTTTCTTGTTTGAGATTTAAATCTGCTACTCCGAGGTGAGGCTGATGGTTGATGTAGCCACCACTGCCGGCAGCTGCTTTTTTGGGCGGGGTATTTTGCCGAGGTAGGACGGCTGGAGCTCTGTTCTTGCTCTTCACCCATTGTCTCATCGATTTCCTGTTGTGAGTGAGTATTTAAAACCAGCATTGTTACACGTGACGTGATGTGTGTACATGCACACGCTAAAAAAGGAGAAGGTTATTGTCTTTATCTTGGTTACCTTCTAGGTGGCTGGGCTCTCACCATCTGTAGTTGGACATTCTCATACGCCAAGGCCTCCCTTCTTTTCGAGTCAGGAGCTGGAAATGAGTCTGACTCTTGATTCTCTGTTATGATTGGCTGCATGTGTACGTATGTGTGAGAGAGAGAGAGAGAGAGAGAGAGAGGGCGAGGTTGTGTACACATACTGTCTGTTAGAGATGGAAAAATTTACCAGATCAGCTTGTGCTTTCCTGAGGAAGGTTCCTGGAGCTAGTCCAGTCTGGTCCTCATACTTGACCAGCCACCATCCATCGAGCCTCTTCTGCAGCACATCAACAACCGCTCCTTCTGGAAACGATATCTCATCATCCTCTTCTCCCTCGTAGTCATCCACTGAATAGTACTTCTCAATGTTGTCTGTTATGGAGAATGGGGGAATGGGGGAATTAAGAATGAAGTATGGAGAATTGGGAATGGAGTATACATGTACCTAAGCTTGCGACGATTTCTTCCTCCTCTTCGTCTTCTCCGTTCAGTCTCTCCAGATAGCTGCAGGGAGCCCAGCCCTCCTGGCCACCAGTGCTCACAAACCACCAGCCTACGAAGGAGAGGGAGGGAGGGAGGGAGGGAGAGGATGCACTGAGAAGACGCCAACTTTCATAATATTTTTGGCTCTGGCGCCAATTAATGTTAATTGCTTATTGTTTACTGTCTGCTTAATTAGGGAGAATTCTTGCAGGTGCTTGTGTCCCTCCTACCATGGCCAGTCATCATGACTGGGGAGAGCTTAGTCCACCATAATATCTTGTACATGTCTACAGCCCCCTCACTCTCACACCCCTCCCACCCCCCACCCCCCACCCCCCACACACATATTTAAATTAATATCATTGCCCCCCCACCCCCCCCCCCCCTCACAATATTATTGTTGTGATCAGTCCACCTTTAAGCTCACAGGAAATCACAGTTATGTATATAAATACGTAGCTCCTTCTATAACAGGTCGTGTAGTCCGACACCCAGACCCAGACAGAGAAGCTACAAGCACGTGTATATACTTGCATGTATATGTACCTATATATGGCTCTGTGATGGTACGTATGTGTCGGTTAGTGAAGCTTAGCTAGATGAACTTCCATGTAATATGATACTGGTATTCTAGTGCTGGTATGGCTTTCAACTATGATAGTATAGGCTATGTACCGGTATTTAATATATATGTGGATTATCTCACTGTCCTAATTGGTCCTGGCTGTATACATGGCATTGGCATTTCCACCTAGCTAGCCACCATCCCATCCCATCTTCTGGTTTCTCCAGAACTATGTGGAGGTTTTCTCCTTTAAGGGTGTCTGAACTTTCATGGTGGTTTAATTGTTAATCATGAGCTAGTTCCACAAGTTTTCTTCCTTTTAGGAAACCCACAATGTCATACCTCACTGCCAGCTCCATTCAACACTTGCACCTTATCCCAGACAGAGCCACAGAGGCCAGGCCAGGTGCCTATATATGGTACCCAGGTTCAAGGCTCTTTTTCTCCCCCCCCCCCCCCCACACCCCCCTCCCCTTGAGCCTGTGTACGAAGTCATAGAGAACTAGAACTATAGGGATGCAACCTCAGATATATAGATATCACCTTACAACACAGTGTTCTGTAGCTAGCTAGTTTGCAAGATCTTACCATCTTCTAGTTTCTCGAGGACATGGACGTTCTCTCCCTCCTTGAAGCTGACTTGCCCCGGTCCGTCCGCCTGGTAGCTCTCGATGGTCACATACTCCTCCGCCGTAACCTCCTCCTCCTCCTGTAGACCAGAGCTGGCAGGTCCCTCCTCCTCCTGCTGCTGGTAGTTTTCGTCAACCACTGGTAGAAATATACGCCTGACTATAATGTGTGTGTGTATGCATGACGTGTGTATGTGTAGATCATGAGAACATGACATTGTAATCATGATACATGGGGGATTATATGCAATTGTACATGTGCTGTGGTGGCTGTTTTTAAATATAGCATACTTGTGTGTGTGTGTGTGTGTGTGTGTGTGTGTGTACACGTGTATATATAATATATAGGCATACCCCAATTCAATAGGGCACACATTCCACAAATGAAAAATATTTCCAAACATGCCATCCAGCTAGACTACCGGTACCTCCCTCTCTCCCCGCCCTTCCCCGCCCCCCGGTAAACACTGGCCTAACTCTCTCGTCATGAGAGACTCACCAGATGGCTGCACTTTGATGTAGCCGTCAGAATCAACACTTCTCTCAAAATCCCCGTCTACGTTGTCCACGTGAATGGCGACAGCTGCCGCCACTTCCTTCTTCTTGAGAAAAGTGGGCGGAGCCCAGCCAATTTGACCGTTCGCCACACACAACCACCAACCTGCATGATAATATTATGTGTATGCAATTTATATCATGTGATCAATAATTACGTCATCATTACATCGCTATTATCATAAGGGAAGCAATTACTTAGCACCACTGCAGTCACTCTAAAATCTACTTCCAGATTAATTTTATGTGTTAATGATTGTTATCAATCACACTACTTTACAGCGGATGTGTGATGTATTCTCCATAATCTTGTGATCATGATCTAGTTTTCAACATGTAGTATGGGAATGGGCCTGGGTACAAGGCCACTGATATCCATACCAAAAAATTGATAAGCTTGCTGCATGGTAACGTGTGCATGTATGTATTCATGACATCACTATTTTTCTGCTTACCTGATTGATCCTTGGTTTTGACGAACACTTTGTCCCCTCTCTTGAAGGACACTTGTGAGGCGTCTTCTGCAGTGAAGTCAGCAAGGGCATAGTGTTCTTCAAATTCCACCCCTAACTCCTTCCCTTCGGTTTTGATCGAGGCAGCTGTTTCTTCGCCCAATGACTGCGGAGTGGCTGCTGCTTCACCGAACGACTGGAGAGTGGCAGTCACTGGGCGACGAAACTGTAACCTAAAAATAGGTTGATGTTACTATTTATAGCCATTTCCTCTTTAAAGTTTATGGATCTTTAATTTGGTATGATTGCAGGAGGACAGAATCAGAATGAGCTTAATTAAGGAAAATACAGAGTAATTGGAATTAATATATTATGAATTATTTTTTCATTGAGAGAAATGCCAAGATTGGTGTAACACGATCTAGCTCGTAGCTATCAATATGGAGTTCTGGAGTTAATATAGACACAGAATTCAAAATTGGGTTTTCTCTTACATCGGTAGTTCCTTGTCTCCTCCGCGAGGGCTGAAGAAGCCAACGACATGAACACTCTCAGAGATGCTGGGGTCCATGCTGATGATCGTCTACAGTACAGAGAGAGGGAGAAAAGGAGGAGTGGAGAGAAGGGGGGGTGGGGGTGGGAGAGAAAGGAAGGATGAAAGCACGTGTGCGTGGTGTACTTTTATGCCATGTAAGTACATACCCGGCAGTAGAGGTTGTATTGCTCTATCTTAGCATCAGTCACCCTAGTCACCTGACTCCTCAATACCGGCACAAAGTTAATCTCTGCAAATCAGCACACACATAAATTTAAAGCAGAAATATTGACAAACTATTTATATAATGGAATGCATGAAGCAGCTGGTACCAAAACCATGAGAATAGCTTGTTAAATTTCATAATCGTGCAGTAACAGTTCAACAAGCTTAGGATGGTTTCAAGATAATCCGGCTGTTGCAGGAGTGCCTAAATTAATAATTGTATCTGATTGTAGCAAAGTTAAATTAAGTATCACGCCTCTTGATCAAAACCGTGACGGTCAAAATATTATAGAAATAATGTATCTATAACTATTGGTCTATATATATTAGAGCTGTGGGCGTAGCAGTAGGCAATATTTTGTCAATAGTCTGGACATATTGTCCCCCGTGATTTGATTAGTGGTGGGAGAATGTGCTGGGTAGTGTGGATCGATCCATAGTGTGGTGTCTAGAGCTAGAGAGGAAGGGAGGGAGGGGGTCTAGAATGACTTTTTAAAAAATATTTTTAACGAGCATGTATGTAGCAAGTCTTTATTTTTATGCATGCGTGCACGTGAGGAGCATTGTAGCTGCCTATTTGCTGAACCAGCAATCTACACTACACTAACTCCAAATTTAGAGGCCTTCTAACAATGCTTAGGGACACGAGCTATCTTAGCTTGTGGAAGACACACAATGGCATGATGCAGATGAGAGAGTAATGAAAATTGCATAATATGACTGTCATTAATTTTTATTTTAGACATCATTTTTTGACTTACTTGGCAGCTGTGGGATGATCCTCTCCTGGTCTCCACGTCCGGCTGCGATGGGAAAAAATTCCTTCAGTGCTGTCTGTGTGATATGAGATTTAATTGATCAAATAACAAACTACATTCTCCAATCAATCACAGCTCATGTCATGAGCTCTGGCTACCTTGGCTATAATATAGCACTCGTGTACGGGTTGAGACACAATGATATGCCGATTTAACAACCATCCAGATTCAATTAATAATACCAATGAGTGACTACAATAATATTATAAAGAGTTAATAAATATTATAGTAGATATGATTGTGTAGTAAAAGCTCATCGTCTGTAGTAATAACATTAGCTTGCTTGCTGAGGCGTATCACCTCTGGAATCAAAACATAGAGAGATGCTTATAAGATATACCAGTTTCACGTTCATGTTAATTTTCCGTGTCATGTACTTTAGTATTAAGTATTATGGGATAAGATCGATGATTGTGTGCTCACATGGAAAGAGAATATGTCGCTGTATCTCCGGTACACCTCGTAGCGTTCACCATTGTTCCAAGTCACCACCATGACAAATGCCTAACAAGTCGAATGTCACACATAAGCATGTTCAATTGGAGGGGGAGAAAGGATTACAATTGGTAGACAGGATGTGTTTTTACAATGTTTGGAAAATACACAAATACAATTATTACACTCACACATTCATGCAAGGATTTTGGGAAATATCAAGTAGTGGTAAGCATGAAATTGGAATATTAATTTTATTCCAGTAGAGTATGCAACTGTCATCTGACCCATGCATGTCCTTTTTTAATCCATATTGTACTATGCTTTGCTGGTCATGCAGTTGTCTAGAGCAAAGGAAGTGGTATGGCTTTCCCAGGGCTTATTTCAGTGGCACATTGAAGGCTTTCAGTTTATATTCATAATGTATGATAGCCATAATATGCCATCCCCTACTCCTAGACTGACCATGCCACTGATCTGCCAAGCACAGCAATAGCCCAGTACCGTAGTCACCACTGGGACTACGTTCACTGTATGGGAGTTTTAGACCATTCTTAAGTCACAGGAAGTGATTGCATGGGTCCTTCTTGTTGTTCGATTTCCAAACTGGATTATTAGATTGTGGTATAATTAAGCTAATTACTTGGTGTTTCGGTGGTTCTTTCATCTTCTGGTAGCCTGTGACAAGGATGTTGATAACCTTGCTTCGAATCGCAGAATTTCTTCTTCCAGACATCTCCCTGTAGTCCTGTAGCTATATTATTATCCTTGATCTCAATCACTCTCAACTGTTATTAATTAGCTACTTCTTGAAGTTGAAACCACTAAATCGTCGGATTTGAAGTAGTGGAGTCCACTGTTTATCTTCTTCTCACTGTACGTACTCGATAGCTAGGACATTTCTCTGTCAAATGATCGATCGATGCACGCCAATTGTGTGCCCTGAGCTTATTATGCAGTGTGTGTATGACATTGTGTATTTGAATGTTGCATTGTGTTGTTAGTCCAAATTCGGTGACCCTGAGCAGGCACATGACCTTACTCTATCTGCACAGCTAAACAATGGACCGCTTCATTTAGCTACAATACGAAGAAGATAAACATCTTGAATCTGAATTTTAGCGCGCATGCATGACGTCATCTTTATATATAGGGTACCTGCTTATTGCTTATGACCTTAACTACTCGTATCAATTTAATAATCACTTTCAGGTGTCGGGTTATTAAATAGAAGGCAATAATTATCAATTATTAACACCAAGATAAGAGAAAGCCAATAATAAGTATACAATGCAATAATGATTAGCATCAATTTTCTCTCGAGAGCAGATCAACTGCTCATGCAGAACATAAAAAACAATACACATACGCACACATAACATAATTTACTTAGCTTAATAAAATTAATAATTATTATCAGTAGCTATAAATGATTATGATAAAACACAGCAAAAATTATATATACTGTACATGAGATTTGAACACTACCATACTTAATGAACAAAAAGTGCAGTGCACGGTAACACAGTACCAACCAGCAATAAGTTAATAATTATTATAACATGAACAGGTGTACTGTAAATATATAGAAGAGTTTACTTGCAGTCGCCTTGTATAGAGTTCATCACCCCTGAATCGTTTTTGAGAAGATCTTTCAGAGCCTCCTTCAGCTTCGGATCGGGCGACGACAGAATGTACTTCAGGATCGATCCCGCCATGTTGTCACTCAGCGAAGCCTCCTCACCTCCTCCGATAGCCCCGCCCATTGTGTTTTTGGGTGGAGCTTCCAGCGGAGGAAAGAGGGCGGAGTCTGTTGACTCGCTTGCACTCTTTCGTCGAGAAGGGGGTATGATTGGTTTCTTCGCCGTCAGCAAATCTTGTGACGGCTGCTCGACCGATGATTGGCTTCTGACCTTTTTGACCTTGTATTTCTGTTGCGGCCTGCCTGAGGATGTGGTGGAGGTCGACTTGTACGAGTGAACAGAGCTTGCCGTATCCGAATCATCGCTATCCTCTCTCTCACTGGCGTTTGGTGGTCGGACGATCTTGTTGTGCATCTGTGGACTGGCACTCCTACTTCGGTCCTTTGCTCGCTTGTAGACGCTCAGTGAGGGGCGTGGTGGTTGAACTGGCTTCTCTTCTTCGTTGCGGCCGTTTGGTCTCAGCGGGTGATTGGGTCTGACTGGAGGAGGAGGCTTATCGTCTACCAACTCCTCGTTGATGACGGGGATCTTCTTGGGAGAAGAGGAAGAAGCGATGTGTGTGGGGGAGGGTTTCGAAGGAGGTGGGGGACGAGAGGAGGGTAGCGTGACCGACGAAGCTTCTACCGATTTGGAACGGGATTTGAGTCTAGGGTGAGGTGGGCGTGGTGGTGGGGAATTATCCATAGACTTTGCCTGTGCTACAGGAGGAGGCTGATTCCGGATCCGAGTCCTGGGCACAGCTATCGGCGGCCTTGGATTTTGTCTGCTGAGACTAGCAACGTTCTTTATGGATTCTTCACTCTGATTCGAGCTCAGTGAGGAAGTCTCGCTTCCAGAACCCCCCTTCTCGAATGCCTTAATCCTATTCCTGACATCTCCCCTTCCCTTAAGTAACGCTCGCATGGATCCATGCCCCGATGATTCTACATCTCCTTCATCTTCCTCCTTGAGTGTCCCGAGCTTCTTTCTGTTCTTGGAAATCGTATTCTCCTGGTCGGAGTCTGAGCTAAGTGGAGGTGGCTGGTAGTTTAAGTAGTCGGGACACGGTTCATCTTGTCCTTGTTCCGAGTCGGAGCTACCGGGACTGGCTGGTGGTTGATAGTTGAGGTAGTCAGGAAATGGTTCGGATTTTCCTCGGCTCTGCCGCTCCGAATCGGGTGGCTGATAGTTGAGATATTCGGCAAATGGTGCGGCAGATTTCCCCCGCTGGTCAAACGGCCGTGTAGGAATATTGGGGAGAGCGGGCTTAGAGATCTTTGGGTGAGATGGTGATCCTCCTGACTTGTTGGACTTTCCACTTTTTCGGAGGGAGGCCTGCTGTCTCACTGATTGCCTATACGATGATTGTGTGTGCAGGTCCATGTGTGAAAGAATAATATGTGTGTATGAGCGAGTGAATGATAAGTTTAAGGTGGCCAAAATCTTTCGTAACAAGTGCAGAAATGCCAGATGGAGCGGAGATTTAAGGTTTATATAGGCCTATGAGTGATGGTTACTTCTGTGTAGTCTTCACCTATGGCCAAGCACACTCCCCATTAAAGGTACAGTTTTACCCCAAGACGAGTGGCAGCTGTGTCAACAATGCTGGCAGCTATTCTTCAAATATGCCACCTAGCTACATGTTTATAGGCTCACAGGAAGCTCCCTCACAGTCGGTGGATTGAAGGAAGGCTACCTTGCTCTTTCCGCGAGGCATGACACAGGCTCATAAGAATAGCTCCAGTTGTTTGCCAACTAACCACATCTAAAAGGCATATTCCTCTGTGGCACAGTTGAGGCTCTAATGTGGAGGAAACCTTTGAAATTTTTATCATATTTGGGAAAAAAGTCGCAGACTAGCTTAGCTTGAGGGGGCTGTGATCATGAATGTAGCTATATACACATGTACTGTACTACACCAGCTTCAACTGCATATCGATCATCTTCTTAGTGCATGAGTATAAAGTGCTGTAATGTTTTATGTACCTTCTTGGAGGCTGTGCTCTCTGTACATGTGGCACTCCAAATGTGATATTTTCGTAGGAAAGTTCATCGTCTGTGTCAGAGTCAGAGTTGGGAACTTGGAGAGAAGAAGTAGAGCTCTTATTCTCCTTTGCTTCTGATATGACTGGCTACATGGATGGATGGACGGTGATAGAAAGTAGAGAGGGAGAGAGAGAGAAAGGATAAGGCATTGAAATGGTTATAGTACTAGTTTATCTTCATGCAGGCCCATATTGCCAGCTTTTGCAAAGTTAAGAATCTGTCTGAGGATGAGATCTAGGGCCAGGCCATTCTTAGTTCAAATTTAGTGCGTAGCTTTGAAAACAGCCTGGGGACGATGTAATCGAGTATCAGTAGCTACTATTATACTTACCAGTTCAGGCTTGGCTGGTGGTTGGCCCTTCCTGAGAAAAGTTGCTGGAGCCAAGCCAGTCTTGTCTTCGTGCTTCACAAACCACCAACCATCGAGCCTCTTCTGCATAACATCAACAACTGCTCCCTTGGGGAACGAAATCTCATCTTCTTCTTCAGCTTCGTAGTCGTCTACTGAGTAGTATTTCTCAATATCTGTTGAATCATGTGTATGATGAGAGAGAGAGAGAAAGAGATCGAGAGGAAGAGGAATTAATGTACTGTTAAATTCAATTATGAGAAAGACATAGTCAATCTCACGTTCTCATCCCATAATAATATTATTATCTTAACGACACAGATCATGCATGTCAGCATTCTTACATAAGATTATTATGTAGCATGCATTCCTTGTATGCATGTTTGTTGTAAGTTACTAAGCAACCAAGTACAGTAGAGTAGTGTTCAAGAGTTTTATAAAACTGGTTGTTGAGCAGTCACCCAGAGTACATGCCATACACTCTAGCCACAATCCAATTAGGTGTGCAGGATTACATAATCCTACATTACCAACAGTGCTAGATACAACAAAATAGTTATCTGTCAGTGAGTGAGCAATATGAGCCCTGCAAGGGCTCATATTGCTCACTCACTGACAGATAACTATTATTTGCATTATTATTGTGCCCCATACGTGCTGATGCGTGACTACACACACAGACAAAGAGGCATGTCCATTGCATTTATGTGGGGAATGGTCAAATCATTTTTAAGTGCTGATATGGGGGACTGCCTCATGTATACCATATCGTCAGGTTAATTTTAAATAGGTATATATTGCATAGTGCATCAAATTACAGGGCTGTAAAATAATAATATATACACTAAGACTGCTGCAATGCAGTATTGGTTAAACTTGTGGCTGAAGTGGGCTTAGCTAGTGTATGGCTTTGCATGACAGTGTGTGGTGCAAGCCTCATCAAAGGATGAAGCATACTGCAGCCACTATATAGTAAGGTTGGTCATGCACATAGCCCATTGCGAAGCCATGCATGTGGTGCATGTGGATGGATGTTCTTCTGGAAGTGAAGTTGCATGCACTGACAGGAAAGAGTATTAATAGCTCATCCATTCTTAAAGGATACACCGAAGCTTTGTTTTGTGTATGTAACACATCTCTCGTGGGATTGTTGGGTCTATAGCTCTCCTCCATCAACTGTTGGGAACACAGAGAAACCCTAGAGAGCAGTCATCACTCTAGATTCGTGGAATCTCTCAGTGGTAGCCTAGCTACATGTATGCACAAGGCCTGGCTGGCATGCACGTGCACCTCACTGTATGCGTAATATGCTAGCTGTTAAGTTTCTTAATTGAGCCGCTGTGTGACTAAGTTTCGCTATATATGCCATGGATTCCACACTTTGTTGAAGTGTATGATGAAATATTATCATAATATTGTCAATCTTTGGGGCTGTCTTTCGTGCCATGACTGTATGGAAAGGGATTATTTCAGCCCTTTGAATACCAAGGTGTGCAGGTTTAGAATTATAGATTTAGCACAGGGTTTCTATAAAGTAATATACTTCTAATTCCTGCTGGCTTCAGATATTATACACATGAGGCCATGAATATGAAAGAGTCACATGAAAAATCGGGGAAGATTCTTACGAATGGATCATTAAATGCATGGCGACCAGATGGATCGGGAGTAATTATCGATGATCAATACTCCGTGACAAATTTCACATTCCATACGTGTTTCCAAGTTGCTTACCAAGACTGGAGATGGTCTCCTCTTCTTCTTTGCCATTCAGTCTCTCGAGGTAGCTGCAGGGAGCCCAGCCCTCCTCTGCGCCAACACTTACAAACCACCAACCTAGAGAGAAAAGAAAATCATAATAATAGTATTATTGTGGCAAATATCATGCATGTTATCATAATTTTGAGAAAATTAATCATTAATAACTATAGAGGAAGTACTATGATAGGGTAGAGATGTAAAAACAATGAGACTATAATGACCATTTTAGTCTCAACAAAGAAAGAGATTACACCAACCATTATGTTGTTCGGATCCACAATGCATTCCTCCTCCCCCAAAAGCCATGCAACATTGATATGCAGTTGTATCCCCCATCCACACTACAATGCTATCTGGTTACTCAAAGATAAAATACAATTCTTATGGAGTATAGAGTAGGTTATATGTTTAATAAGGCCATATCAAAACTATCTGTTGTAGTCTAGGAGGAAGTGCTCATGGAGAGCTAGAAGCCACAATCGCAATGGCTCTCCCCTTTACACCTTTCTTCAAGCGTGGCCATTTTAGGTCAAGCAAGAGCCACCGAGCCATCAAGTGCAGACTAAGCATCTGATTGGTCCACTACAGCCATACATTGTCCACCTTAGTTAGTTTACTCACAATACTGTACTACAGCATCTTATGTAGAGAGATCAAAGTGTGCGTCCGGGATTTATGCAATGCTTGCTTAAACAAACATTCAGAATTACTATGTGAACTTTAATAATTATTATTATCAAGCTCTATATATAATGATGTTATACTACTTTTTACGTTCGTGTACATATAAGGCCACGTCTGTATATACTATGTTGTAGGTTGTTTTTCTCCCATCATCAATTACTCTAAGTGGGCTAGTCAGGTGGTAAAGTACCTGGGCCTATTAGCCGTAGTAAGTGTGACAATAGAACTGGCGATTTTGGTAATCGTGTTGTTTGTGTACTTGGCTGTGATTAGTATGCATGCACGTTAGCCGGCGTGCGTACATGCACTGTACCTGGGGAAGAAACAATGCTCCAAGTTTATTAATTTTGAACCACAGCCAAAGGATTTCCTGCATTCGTAGGCTATAAACAGAGCAAGCACAGTTCTAAACAGTATTGTTGATCACTTCTATTTCCCTCCGGATTCCGGGTCCTGTATCACACCTCAAAGTTACTACAGGAACTTTGAAGGTGACCAAGAGAAATACTACTTTTCACGTATAGAGCCAGATATACGTAATACATTGTGGCTAAGCTAGGTATGTCAGCTAAAATAGAAGATAATCCATGATTCGATCAGTCTGGGTTGGACTTTGTGGCAGGGTATAATTTATACGACTAATTTGCTACTGGCTTACCATCTTCCAGCTTGTCCAGAACATGGATGATGTCTCCTTCTTCGAAGCTGACTTGTCCTGGTCCGTCTGCTTTGTAGTTCTCGATGGCCTTGTACTCCTCTGCCATGATCTCGGGAACGTGGAATCCACTTTCTTCTATTCCAGATTTCGGAGTTGTGGGAGTATTGTCCCCCACACCACTGTCATCCGATTCTTTCCCACTTTGCATGACTGTATGGTGTGTGTGTGTGTGTGTGAGTGTGTGATCAGTTGCTATGTTATGCATGTTTGGGCGTAGAGGAGGAAAATTACCTCATTCATTAAAAATTAAACTACCACGGATCGATTATTATGCATTGTTCAGTTAGAAGGATGCTAAAAATTCTACTTATCTATAAATTTACAAACAACCCACTGCTAGCTTTCACAATGAAGTTATAACAATATCTCACATGTGTCGGAGTTGGCCATGAACAGTTCATCATCCGAGTCGTCACTCTCTCCCTCAGTGTCCGGCTTCTCCGCAGTGCACTTTTTGAGGTAAGAGGGAGGAGCCCAGCCCACTTTTCCACCAACTCCACACATCCACCACCCTGCAAATTTTCATTTATCAGGGGGAGGGGGGGGGGTAATATTGTTATCTCTGTATCATAATAATATTATTATTATGATACAGTTCACACCGAGCTTATGTGACAAAGGCGATAACTGGAAAACAAAGCCATATCAGTCACTATATCCCCCCACCATTTTAGTTCGCACTATGGTCACATTCAGTTTTTCTTTGTTAACACTTACTGCAGCCTTACATGCATCCCCACTGAACTGAACACTCCTTAAGTTAGTTAACCTGCATACAGCTTCCAGTAGCAGTGTCACGCACTCTTTAGTCAATTTGCAGTAGCCAGCACATGCCCTTGAGAGCCGCTAATATTGTGTAGACTTTTTGAAACCAGCTGCAAATGAGTGCTCTAGTCAACACACTATTAAGTGGTGTTTGCATCTGGTGATGCATGCCAGTGTCTATTTATGGAGCTGCTGCATATGTCGTCCACAATAGTCATGCACGGCCATGAGCCCAAACCAAAGCTCACTGAAATGTTAATTCATAGGCCACTAAAAGTTACAGTGTAAACAGCCTGACACACGCCCATGCTGAAAAATGAGAGCACACGACTAAAGTTTGTGTCTTGGTGTGGCTTTCCTGGACACACTTGTGGGCACACAAATGCTCTTTTTGTCGAGCGTCCGTACTCCCGATTAGAGCTATATTAAGCAATCATACATTACTTTGGTGTACTAACTCGACAAGAACATTATGCTGTACTCTTTTTGTGTGTGCTAAGCACCATATAGTGTTATATGAATTGAGAAATATCTAGCTAGCTTCAGTGACATATAATGGAAAGCGACAATGCTTTCAAAGACATGAAGTCCTAGCTGTTTTGAAGGGCATCTTTATTTCTAAGTCGGTGACCACTTAATGAGCTTAGTTACCTGAATCGTCCTTTGACATCACGACTACTTTGTCTCCAGCCTTGAATGAAACCTGCGAGGAGTCTTCAGCCACATACTCCGCCAAAGCACAGTACTCTTCAAATGCTCCACTGACTGGAATGTTCTTAGGATGAATAGATGTAGGACGATGCAGATGCAACCTAAAAATCAGATTCAAAATGTGAAATTGCTGTGTCTTTTGTAGAAATCAAAGAGAGAGAGAGATCGAGAGAGAGAGAGAGAGAGAGAGAGAGAGGGAGGGGGAGGGTGCTTACTTTGGTAGTTGCTTGTCTCCAATTCGAGGACTGAAGAAGCCTATGACATGTGCACTCTCTGAGATTCTTGGATCTAGGCTGATCAGTGTCTACACGTTACAAAACAAACGTGAGATAGTTGGGATAGTATGTGTTTCAGGTCCATAGTTGACAGTGACAGCAATTATTATAAATACCACACTGCGCTAAATCTTTGAACACCCCACTAATTGGCTAGATGCCATGGTTTGTCGGAAAGCTATAGGGCCTCTTCCGCTGTACACAGACCCCATACAACATCTAGCGGCTATTCTCGTCCAAAATTCCAAAGCTTAATCTGAACCAGACTGCAAGATGAGAAGCCAACTACATACCAGCTACAGTGTTTTATTTCTTGTGTATCATGCAATCTAATGGTGGAGGATGCCACTGTGCATTTTTCTATAAAAATATGATATCAGAGTCCTTGGAGTAATTTGAGCCATTCTCAGTTACTGTATTGTATAGGTAATACAAGTCCAGCTCTTAGTACCACTTGGCTATAATAGATATAGCTAGGCCATGGTAACAATTCAAGTCAGACACCATGCACACATGACATTGCATATAATATAATATCATACCTATAGTATTACATTCATGATATTGCACATGCAGTAGGTATGCATAAAAATTCATAATAGCTATACCTGACAGTATCGATTGATCTGCTCCAATCTCGCTTCTGCCACACGAGCAACATGGCTTCTGCCAACAAAGATACGCTCTACAGGAATGTTTGTTAAGAAAAACAAATACAACCTATCACAAACTGAGTTACTTTCATAATGATGCTTATTTTAATCCCATGCAACCAAACCACAGCTGCTGTACTATTGTAATTGTAACTGCATATATACAACCCAGTTCCCAAAATAGTTTTCATCAATTACGCCTCTGTTAATAGATGCTAATTAGTGCAAATAGAGGTGCTCTTGAAGTCATAATAAATAGCTGAGGGTGTTGACCAGGGCTGGGCTGAATTGGCTATAGTGGCCACCCCCAGGGATTGGGAATGAGCCCAAAATGATGAGGAAAATAAGGAAAAAGATTAGTTGATTAAGTTTCACATCTTTTGCAGCAGTTGTGGGAGTAGCACAGATGGCCAGCAGATGTTGGCACTGGTGTCTTTAATTTCTATCTGACTCAGTAGCTACCACCCATCAATTCAATCAGCATTACATGTATAGTAGCTACTAAAGGATACACAATGCATGCATGCAGCTCTATGGTACTACAGACTGAGGAGTGTGAACAATTTTAGTATTGTTCTAGGCATACCGTTAGTGATCTTCAAAAAGTATATGTTGCACATTGTGTAACAATGAAAGTACGCTATGTGGGGGTATGCATCAACCTTGCAGTATAATAATGTCAGACTAGTAGACAGACTGACTGATGATGGGTGACATACCACATGATTAATGTTTTCATGGCAGTCTGCAGTATCTATAATACTTAATGAACTGATCGATGGTGGGGGGATTGCTAGATCTACTTACTTGGAAGTTGAGGGATGCTTCTCTCTTCTTTTCTCTTTCCTGCAGCTGCTGGGAAAAGGGCCTTTAGTGTCGTCTATAGATGCGTGTGCACGATCCAAGAGAGAGAGAGAGATAGACTTTTAATGAGTACCAGTAGCTAGTATAGCCATGATGCATGCATAATATTATGGGACTGAAGCATAGCTATGGGAATACATCGATCTCCATGCAGCCAAAAATATTCTAGTCTTTTCACAAGGGACCAATCAGTAAATACACAACAGTTACTATGAATGCATAAACTGTTTACACTCCCTCACTTGAAATGAAAAGAAGTCGCTGTATCTTCTATAGGTCTCGTATCGCTCGCTGTTGTTCCATGTCACATCTATCACGAATACCTACAGCACGTACGTACGTAGTATTATCAAACAAAATCAAATGTAGTGTTTCAGCTACACAACCGCATGTGCATGCATGTGTGCATGAACACGCGGCTAGCACAGTAGCTACGTTGTGGTTTTAGCGTGGGGGGTTAGATTGAAAACGTACGTAGTGTTTCCTCGGCTCCTTTTTCTTCTGGTAGCCGGTGACTACGATGTGAACGATATCCTTGCGGTTGGAACCAGCTCTTCTTGTCCACGGCATCTTTTTAGATATGCCGTGTATTGAGAAAGTTTTTTTTGGTGAACTTGTCTTCTGCTCGCGATCGGACTCCGACGCACACTCTAAATTTTAATGATAGACTAACTTCTTAGATCTTTGATAATATTTTCTGTCTATCTGATTTTTTTTTTCGCTGGAGCGATTAGTTGCCCTGCAAATGGATGATGGCCAAAATAGGTGCAGCGGATATTTGTATTCTTCGTAGTACCGCCCACTCCAGCTCCATACAGACATTTCCGGCTTTACGATACAGGATTTACGCGTGCGCAACAATCGATCGTTTCCTTTGAGCTACAGCACTGAATTACCAATATAAGTACCAGTTTCCTTTTTTGAAATATTGAAAACAACAACACATTGTCAGTGCACACAATAATATTATTTTTGAAATTAAAACATTTCTTATTTATACTACTGATTATTTAATAAATTAAATAACAATATTAGGGTCTTCCTGGTACAGTAATAATAATAATTAACAGTGCACAATTGAGTTTCCCCCAGCATCGATCGATCCAGGCTGTGAGATACAACTAACTTGTCACATGTTGATCGGTTGTCCCCAGCATTGAAAGGTACCTTTGACTGCAAGGATAATAAATATACAAGCCATCTTCTTTAGCATTAGCACTATGAGGTGTTTAATACCTTCTTAATGGGGGATCAACAAATCCTGATACACTGTGACTTAGGTCCTGAAAACAAATTGAATGCAGCATTAAGAACTGCTGAATAACTGCATTAGGTTACTTACAATAGTGAGTGCCAGTTTCTCTTCTTCTGAAATCTCATCAGCTTCCAGAGAATTGGCGTCTGTTAGAGCCAGTAGAGAAGCAGGCACTAGCCCAGCAGACCCTCCATGGCTGTAATCAGTAATGTATGCATGCATGGGATGCCATTAATTGCTTGTATACAATGGTGCGTATGTAGGTTAGCTTTCAAGTGGTGCCTGCATAATTTTGCTGCAAAATTTAATGCTGACCTGACTTTCCACCATCCAGTGAGTGATTTGCCAATAACCTCAACAACTGCACACTCTGGTAGGGTCAAATCTGCCTCATTTTGAGCGCTAAATGCTGCCATGGTGATGTACTTCAATCCACCACCTGTGGTAGTCTCAGGACTTGGAGGAATCCAGTGATTTGGAATCTGATCCGCTGCATCATCCAGCTTTGTGCCGGGCGAGAGAAAGGAGGAAGGGACCCAGCCTTCCTTTCCAGCGGCCCACGCAAGCCACCAACCTAATTATAAGAAATGGAGGTGAGGTAGCCCCTGCATTATGTATTGAGTATACTTAGTAATACCATCTTCGCAGACTTCGATCACCACCAGCTGTGTGCCCTTGCTGAAGCTCATCTGTCGTGGGTGTTCAGTTTCGTAATCTTCAATGGCCACATGGAGCATGGACTGATCTGCAATTCCACCCAGAATGGCTTCGGATGAGATTATGCCATTGTCTTCACTGTTGGCTGCAGGGTGATTTTCATTGACAAGAGTGTCATAACGCTTGAGAAAGTCTCCCGGAACAAGTCCGACTTTCTCTAGTTCTCCCTCCTTCACTTTGGAGTTGACTAACCACCATCCTAAAAAAAATATTTTCATCAAGCCACAATATTATATTATTATGGTAGGCTAGCTTTATAATAATAATAATAATTATTATTATTATACCTGTGGCCTCTCTATTGATGAGCTGTACCACATCTCCTGCTGACACGCTCAGTTCACCCTCCGTATCAGTCACGTAGTCGGCCACAAGGACATACTCTTCTTCCTGAGTGGCAGCAGCTGCATTGAAGACCATGCATATAATTATATGGCGCAGGCAGTGCATATAAAGAAAACATACATGGGGTTTGGTGCTATAATATTGCTTACTTGTTGAACTGATGGACATTTGAAAATAGTCTGATGTATCAAATCCAGACTTTGCTCGTGGCTTTGTGAGTCTGCAATAATTATTGACAAAAAAGGGAATCGTAACTTTAGCTACTGCAATGACTGTCTGGCAGATTAATATTACTCTACCTCGGCAGCTGTTTGTCTTTCTGTGATGGAGCAAAGAAGTTTGTGACAAAAACTGAGCTCGAAATGGTACTATCCATTCTTGTGAGAAGAATCTATTTATTTTGATAATGACTATTATGAACCATACCGTACAAAAAAACCATGCATGAACTATTATACCTGACAGTATTTGTTGATGGATTTTAGATGTGATTTCATCAGCACATTTTCAATACCTATGTGCAATTTTTTTTTTACCAGTACGAAAATTTAATACCAATTGCACAAAGGGGCTCACGTACTAGGAAGTGATGGTAGTACAGCATTCTTTGGCTGAAAATTTCCCGGCACATCTGGCGGGAAAAGCTGCACCAGAGTGTGATGAAAAGTGAAGAATTCTCCATAGCGACGATAGATCTCAAACCTCTGTCCATCTGAGCGTGTCACCTCCACAGTATAAACCTTCAAACCGATAAGAAATACGAATCAGTAACCAAAAAAAGTCAGAACTCCACAGGGAGTATTGGTACCCATTAGCAACACTGCACATCCAACTATGGTTACTCATATGATACGACATTGTGCGTATGCAGCTATAATATTATGCTTTATCAAGACTTAGTAGAAGATACACTATATAATATTATGTCATCACTGCGGCATGCACTATTGGTAGTATACCTTATGCGGTCCTCTTTGGATGTAGTCTTTCACAACTGCATCTGTGAAATATGGCTCTTTGTCACAGATTGCTGGACTGGAGAAAATTCAATAATTAAAAATTTACTCCAAATGCCAGTTTTGCAATACCATATCTAGCACGTTAATGCATACTTACTGTATCCTCATTGCTATAGATGGCTTGCTGTCTGGGGGAGGAGAGGCAGACAGAGTTGGAACTTCTTCAGGAAGATCGACCAAAACTCCTGACCAGCTGTGACGATTTACCCAAGTGTTACTCGCCACTCGAAGCCTCCCACATTCACTAAAAAAAACATAATTTTGTGAAATGAGGAAAAAAAATGGTACTATACGATAATATTACCTTTTCAGGCTAGCAACTTCGTCTTCTAACAAGTGCACCTGCTCTTTCAGCTGATTTCTTTCCTTGAGTACGGGAAGAATATCTCGGAGGTAAAACTTCGGTTTTTCTATCTTGCCTCCAGCGATGGTCCTTCTTCTTGAAGGATTGCTTGCAACGTGAGGTAGCTCGGGGGAACCTTCCGACTTTGCACAACGTTTTCTCGATTCTCTGTGTCTTTGTGACATCTTGAAGGATTTCCTGAAGCTCAGAAACGGACCAGATGTAGTTGTGTCTGTTTCTTTCTTTTCATTTTCTGGACAGTCCACCTCTTCCTCTCCTTCCAGCTTCTTCTCCTTCTCCTCCACCTGCCGCTGATTTTCTATTTTTTCGCTCTCTGTGAAAGTTAAGTCATAGAGCTTCTTGATGGATTCTGCAGCTTGTTGTGAGGCGGAGACACCTTTGCCATTAGTTGGCTTAACAGATCCTTTGGCAGTTGTAGTCTCAGGATGGAGAGGATCTGTCTTGAAGGTGGTCACCTTGTTGTTGTGCAGGGAAATCTCCAGTGCATGATGATGGCTGCTTGATGCGTGGTGTCCGTGTGATACTGAGAGAGAGGGAGTCGAAGCGGGTGAAACTGGAGCGCTTTTGCTTGAAAATTGTTGTCGTTCATTTCTCAATGAAAGAGAGGTGTCATCAACCTCTGAAGGCTGGAGAGAAAGGCTGCTCAGAGTGGTAAGCTTAGCTGGCGGTGCAACAGATGGCAGGTGGTCGTAATCCAGCCCACTTCTCAGTAGTGGTTGCTCATGGATCGAGACCAGGAGTGTATCACAAAACTGAATTGGTCAATCAGAATTCATACGGGAATTCGTACTCAGCTGATAATAATATTATAACAACCTAGTGTTATCATACTTACTTGGCGCATGTTATCATCGTCGTAGACAATCACTGCATCCTTTAGGATATTCTTTAGTGCATTGTTTTCTTGTGTGAGCATCTATAAGAACAAATCAACAGGATGCAAGAAAGATGGTGCACCTGAATCTTTCCCATTTTTGTCTCGGCTACACTGGTGTTGGAATGCAGAAGTTCAAGGTAGAGTTTATCAGATAGAGCCCCTCTACCGTCCATACCCAGCCTTAAAAGGCTGATAATGTTCTATAGCAAACTGGGAAATGAGTAAATATGCTGCATTGTATTCCACCCAGTCTATCCCTAATAAGGAAACACATTGTATGCTGCTTTTGGAAGTTAGAGATACCACTTTTGGAACATCAAGGCTTGTGCGCCTCACACACGGTGAAGTCAGAGGTTAGCCTTAATATATAATTATTGCAAGTTCACATGATGCCACAGATTACAATGATAATGACTCTTACTAGTTATGCACATTGTACATTCAGCCTCACTCACATGCTAACTCACATGAGTGTATTGCAACAGCTGCTCCAGGTCCACCTGGAGGTCAGCAATCTGACGCTGCAAACTCTGCACTTCCTCTTCTGTGAAGAGATGTCCATGTGTAGTAGCTGCTACTCCAATACTAGCACCGCTGCCATTTTCAACACTTCTTGCTCCTCTATCTGATCCATTCAACTGGCTAGCTTGTGAATGTGAAGGTGTTGCTTCTTGTCCATTCAACTGCGACACCTCGTTTAGCCCGTTTGACTGACGGTTTGGGGATTCGGAGATAGTGGGGAGTGTGGCCTGAGCTTCGCCGTCCTGACTTGTAACTCGTATTGACGGTATCGCTCCACCTCGCCTTCCCACACCGGCATCTAGTGAAGAAGTGGTGCTCCGATCAGGATCCTTGCTCTGATTCGGCTCATGTGGAAGTTTCATACGTTGTTTCTTCTTTTCTGCACCACGTTCACAATGGTCTTCATTCTTCTCCCAATCATTGCGGCTGGAGCTAGTGCTAGAGAGGGATGCTTGCTTTATAGTCTTGGATGCACTGGTATGCTTCTTCTTCATTATGTATGAGGTGGAGGAATACTTCCGATGTGAGGGTGAGCCTCCCTCCTCAGATGAAAGAGAGCTCAAGTCTGTCAGCTGAATGTGCATGTGGAAATGAAAAATAGAGCTCTAGTCACCCGAATAACACTTATATTTACAAAGGTATTTGATAGATTTATTTATGTTGAACTTACTGATCCAGAGGTGGACAACTCTTCCTCCATGGCGCTGGGCAAGAAATTGCATACTGTACATAATATGGGCAGAATAATTAACACCGCACGTATGCGGTACCGCCTCCACGCGCCCACTACCGGACCAGCCCCGCCCCTCTGTGGCTATCGTAAATCCTCCGTAAATTCGTCGCATACTATCGCCATATGTTCACTTCTATCTCTCTGTGCAGGTTTGTCTCCCTCTCCCTGTATATCTTCTCTAGACTTCCAAGAGTCGGCTTCAACGCTAGATCTGTTCATAAAGGAGCCACACTATTAATGTCTGCGGTGAACAACTGCCGACTGCACGAGTACCAGGGCGGAATCAAACGATTTCCCGTACCTGAAGAGAAGATACCATGGCAGGTAGACTGGCCTGAGTACAGCCCCGTCGACTACACGGCGCCAATCGTCCTCAGCATGCCAGTTTGGGCAGATCCAGACTTTAGGTTAGAGAGTGGCAGCTGAGAAATTTTATGTGTGTGTGTGTGTGGTGGGGGGGGGGGGGGGGGGGGTGGAGGATGGAAGCATTTGCTGAGTGTGCAATTTTAGTGTTAATCTTGACAATTATTGTGTATAAGTACTTATGCACTGTAGTATGACATTGTGCTCTCTCTATCAAACTGTATAATTATCTAGATCTGTTTCAAACTAATGCAGAAAAGATACATCCAACACTGTACCCAAGTACAACGAACTTGATGGCAATGTGAACCGAAAGAGCTTTGAAGGAGATTACCAGCTAATTGACGGAGTACCTAGGTAATAATTTCTAATAATTTTTGCCTCGTTCCGAATCCCCATTCCAATTTTAAAGTACTTAAAAGGATCAACGGCATGGTTCGACTCAAGGGCCGAAACGTCCTGATGTTGTATGTATGAACTGTGTCTATATTATGCTCAAGAAGATATAATTGTTATTACTGACACGGTATGAGCCTCTACGATATTATTTTTAAAGTACTTAATGTTAATATATGTAATTTGATGTCTGTTAATGTTTCCTGCTGCATTCATTAACGCTCGGCGCATGCGCACGAGGGTTACAGTAGTCTGTTTGTCTGTCTGTTTGTTTGTCTGTCTGTCTGTCTGTTACCGCTCTACTGCCAGCGTAAAACATTTATGCAACAAAATGAACGTACCAGCCAATTTTTCGCCAAACTCCAAAGGTTTTCAACTGAGGGATTTTGCTAAAAAGCTTTCTCTCACGAGTTATAGCTTATTCTTTGTCTTTAGCATAGCGAGGTCAGCCATTTTTCAGTTCCCAGTATAGTAAACTATGGTTAAATCCCCTCCGTATACTACCTGTGGTAATGCCTATAACCATATATGGCTACAGGATATACTTCATAGGCTATATATAGAGCTAGAGCAAACTCACTCATGCTCAGGAATGCCAATCTGTAGTTGTCACGTGGCAGTGCATGTCTATTAAAAGCCCACCATTCATCCTGGTCATAGGCTTTTCCTGAAGTGAGCCTGAGGCTACATCATAGCTATATGGTCTCATCTTTAATAGAATAATTTGAGTAAGTTGCAAACATCTACTCACTATCCTGTCATAGCCTAGTAGTGCATGAGGCCAAGCTTGCATGCATATGGTCACAGTGTATCTTGATGACAGTATTATAGGCCGCAGCTTTCTGCAGTCCAGCAACCTGGCCCGGCAGTATTACTACTTTAATGAATAACAGCTCACACACATCAGCACAATTTAAATAGTAATCACTGCAAGAACACCCCAGAACGTCATTTGCACAAACATGACTATTATTCCATCTTGATTTGTGACTCGCGTTGCACAATTGAATATCAGCATTATTAACCATCATAAGTACTGTTTTGATGTGCTGAATTTGTGCCGAGCGTTTTGCACTTTAGTGCTTTCATTAAAGTTGGATTTCATACTCTTGCATGTGCAGGAATCCGATTGGACGTACAGGGATGAAGGGGCGTGGCCTCCTCGGTCGCTGGGGACCGAACCATGCCGTTGACCCGATCGTTTCTCGGTGGCAGAGGGACGGAAAGGGAGAGAAGGTAGTGATGGAGGGAAAACCAATCCTGGAGTTTGTGGCAATCAAGAGAAAGGACACTGGAGACTGGGCCATTCCTGGGGTAAGCAAAAAAAAAAAAAAAAAATCATGCCTCACCAAAATTTTTTTGCATGTGCTATTGGCCTTTCCTCCTTAAAATAAGATTTTTTGGCTGTTTCAAATAATTTTGGTTGGGCATGACAAACTGAACTATTTGGAGCAGCTATGCCCATAATAATATTATACTCCAGTCCTGCCTTTTCACTACCCTGAAGTACACCATAGGTTCTAGCATGGTGCTATATATAAGTTACAGCTTTCCATCCACTGTGCATATTATAATAAATATTATACATATTATTATGCAGGGTATGGTGGATCCTGGGGACACTGTCTCTCGCACGCTGCGTAAGGAGTTTGGGGAGGAGGCCATGAACACACTGGAGGCTACTCCAGAGGAGAAGCAGCAGATGGAGAGACAGATCAATGAACTCTTCAAAGAAGGACACAAGGTGAGAAAGAGGGAAAGAGAGAGGGAGGGAGAGGGAGAGAGAGAGAGTTGTTGGGGGGGGGGGGGGAGAGGATGTGCCATTAGTATGTTGTTATTAGTAACAGTATCTGTGTTGTTATAATATTATTATACAAGACGTCTAAAAGCACATAGTTCACATTGTTAGTACTACTACTAGTAGTAAATATAATTATCATGCACGACTTCTTCCCTGTAGGTCTATGAAGGCTACGTTGACGATATCAGGAACACGGACAATGCCTGGATGGAAACTGTGGCTGTCAACTTCCATGATGAAACAGGTTGGTGCCTAAAAAAAGAGGTGTTCTTATTAATACATCTCTTGAATAATTACTAGTACCAAACAGGTAGCGTGCACTCGAAACAGTATATGACATTCTCTAGCATAGTGAAGCCACACTAAGAATAGTATTATTATTATGAATACCGTATCAAATTTCTTTGCATGCAGGTGAGACGCTGAAAAGTTTCAAGCTCCAAGCTGGTGATGATGCTGGAGCAGTGGCGTGGATGGCTGCCACTAGCAAGCTGAACCTCTACGCTAGTCACCTGGACTTCATACACAAGGTGGTGAAGCTGAGGCACGCTGCATGGTGAACTACTGTGTAGACGCTAGCTCACTAATCTTTCTTCCATAGCTAGGGTAGGTTAGCAAATTAATGACATTGTATTATTATTGTAGGTGCTTCTAAATATAATATAGCAGCACTCAGGAGACCATACAATGCTATCCTTCAAATTATTGGTGTTGTATGTCAATGACTCATGCTATAATAGTGTATGTTCAATAGCACTTTAAAATAATTTCATGATATACCGCAGCAACACAAACTTTAATAATGTTCATACGTAATATATATTATATAATAATTAATACAGTCAAAAAACCAAAGAATGAGACGGTGATTGATTTACTACAATACGTATTGGGTTCGCAAACTGAATCCTGGATGATTGAAAAATTCCAGTTTTTAAAATAAAATTTAATTATCATCAGCTTGTAGCATCTACTGTCATCTTCTCCAGCTGCATGGAGGAAGGGAAAAAAATATAATATCGACCTTTTCACATACAAAGGAATCATAGGACTGCTGTATTATTATTATAATATTATGTGCAAAATTGTGCTTACATTTTGAGCACCTTGTCCCTGCCTCCGCTAACCACCTTCTCTCCATCGGGACTCCAGTCAACAGAGAAGACCTCGTCAGCGTGTCCAGGAAGGTCAAGGTGCAGCTTCTTCTCCTTCAAGTCCCACACCTTGGAAGTGAAAACGAGAGGGAGGGAGGGGGAGAGAGAGAGAGAGGAGAGTGAGTGATAATTACGTGTTTTTTAAGCTATTTGTCACCTACTTTCAGCGTGCTATCTGAGCTTCCACTGCAGAGTAATCGACTGTCAGATGACCAAGCCACCTACACATGTCATATATATGCAGATAAATTGACACCACGCTCGAGTCACACAAAATGTTCTTAATGAGCTAAGTACCTGATAGACAGAACTGACATGACCTCTTAGGCTGGCAAGATATCTATGCAGAATAATATCATAAATTTTGGAAACTACGTATGTCAATTTCTTTCATACTTTCCAGTCTTTCCGTCCCAGAGCTTCACTGATTTGTCAAACGATGCGCTGGCTATGATTCTGCCATTGGGAGAGTAACAGACTTGGTTAATCAGCTGCTGGTGACCTGGAAGAGTTGGCCAACGAGTTCACTACTGGATTTCCACGGAGGCTTCGAGTACACATGACATTGTATGTAGTGCTGAATAATTATTCTTCTCACCTGTCATTCTTGCGATGTGCTTCTTCCCTTCGGCTGGGTTCCACAGGAACAGGGTGAAGTCGTCAGATCCTGAGACCAGCCTCTCTGGCTGACTGCCCTGCATATATACCGTGTTCACAGTGCAATATATATAAAAATTTCTCAAGTTTTGAAATTTAGAAAAAAGTACCTTCAAGGAAGCGTATCTTTGGGTTGAGCGTCTCTTCAGCTCTTCCACTGTCAGAGAAAGCAACAATAACCAACTATTATACTACTAGTACAAGTGAAGTGAAATAGTGGACCTCCAACTGACTAATCAGATTCCTGACCTACTTTACCCTACAATGAGAAGAGTCCTGTGTGGCTAGGATGAGTCATGATAGAGTTTCACTTGTTTACTCTAACCAGCAAAAGTTTTAATGCAAACGTTTCGGTAACTATACAGTTACCATCATCAGTGCAATATGGAGAAACAATCGTAAGAAACAAGCGTATGTATGATGTCACCATTTTAGCCCCTCCCATTTTTTCACATATTTAACGCTTGTTTCTTACGATTGTTTCTCCATATTGCACTGATGATGGTAACTGTATAGTTACCGAAACGTTTGCATTTACCCTACAATACCTTACAATACCTACAATACCTATATTACCATGTAGTTGTAACAAATACTGTGATCCGATTGGTCACTCAGAGGCCCGAGGCTGTGGCAAGCAAAGTGAAATAGTGGACCTCCAACTGACTAATCAGATTCCTGGCCTACTTTACCCTACAATACCTTACAAGTATGTTTAATGTCACAATCATGGGATAATGTGGCCAGTATGCATGATCAGTACACAATGATTAGTCACATGATAATATATTCTACTCACATGACATTCCTTCAACTCCACAGTGTTCTAGTTTTCTATCAGCTGGATTGAATGCGCCAGTTCTCAACGCATAGTCCGTGCTAAGTGCCATAGTGTTCACCCAGTGGCCGTGACCCTGAAGTGTCCTGCAGAGTACACCCTGGAGGGGGGAGAGAGAGAGGGAAGGAGAGAGAGAGAGAGATAGAGAAGGAGAGAAAGAGAAAGAGAGAGAGAGAGAGAGAGAGGGAGAGAGGGAGAGAGAGAGGGGGGGGGGGGTTCAATCTTATATGTACTCCTAGACCAAAATTTAGGCCACTCACATCCTTAGCTCTCCAAACTTTTATCGTCCTGTCCTGCGACGAGGTATAAATAAGCCCCTCCCCTCCCCACCGCACACACGTCACACAGCGGGTGTGGCCTGAGAGTACCAACGTTGTCTTGAACAGCATTGTGTCCCATATCCGAACCGTTCCATCTTTAGAAGCACTGGCCACCGAGCGACATTCAGGATTTCTGCACATAAATTTGAGCAATTTCTTTAAAATATTATTGCATAGTATCAGGACATTCTGTGATCGAGAATTACATGTGTAGTGGTTGCCATGACAACCATGTGATCCACTGTTTGTGGCCGTTGAGGGTGTGTCCCAGCTGCTTGCCTGAGACTGGGTCCCAGATGCACACCTGACAAAAAGTAATGTCATACTTAAAACTCGATGAAATTCACCTGAGGGTACGAAATTACTTTCTATACAATCATACATACACAACACTAAGAGGTAATGACTCTGAGTTGAAAAATAATGTTTATACAAAAAAAAGTCCCAAAAATTGCCAAAGCTTTCACTTTTAAAGGCAAGCAGTTCATCATAACTACCCCTTTACACAATCGGCTATAAATAAACGAATTTCTGGTTATCTCATAATAGACCTACAGTAACTGTACCTGTCCGTTTTTGCAGCCCGAGGCCAGTTTCTTGCCATCAGGAGACCAGGCTATGCAGAGGATCCAATGCTTGTGAGCCTTGCACGTGTGAAGGGGTGTCTCCGTGAATATGTCCCAGAATCTGACACTCGTATCCCCAGAGCCACTCGCCAGACACCTGTACACATGTACAAATAATATATTAAAGTGAAGTGGTATATTAAAGAACTACTACAAAACTATGGTGCAAAGTAATTTCTATCATTGAAAGTTATTAAAATGTTTTGAAATCTCAATATAAAATTTAATGTATCACTGTCATAATATGTTTGGAACTCTTAGTTAGATCACCATAATAATATAATTATTTATACACTTATATAATTTGTTTCACCTTCCATCTGGGCTGAAGCTGACGGCGATGACAGCCTCAGTGTGCCCCGGCATACTGCTGGAACACCTCGTCACCGCCTTCACTTTGAACAGCTCCAGCGGCTGGTAGATAATCTGCAGTACCTTCTCCACCTCATGGTGACCTAGCCGATCAAGCGTCTCTCGGAGAGTACCACGTACCTCCGTCTCGGTCTCTATCTTGTCGATGAAGAATTCATAAGGAGTGGGCTCATCCTGCATGTGTGCAGGGAAAAAAAAAAGCAAAGTCAGTGTTCTTCAGAATAAACTTTATTATTATTAACTTTAATGACTTACGTTTTCCAGTATAGCGTTACAGAGAAGGCCCAAATTTTCCCTGGAGACGTCAAAGGGAAGGTCAAACGGTGTGCCGACCACTTTACCGTCTTCACTCTTAAACTGAGTGAGAATTCGCCCCGTGTCTGCTTCCTCATCCTCCACATTCGTACTGGTATCCATCTTCTCCATGTTCGCTAGCTCTAGCTCAACGCCACGTGGGTGCAGTGACGACCAATACCATTTTCACGCGATATTAATTTTTTTTTTTTTTTTATGCCACGTGTCAAATCGGATAATTGGAACAAAGGAACCACGAAGAGAAAATGGCAGCTGGGAGTCGGATAGTGTGTTTACTTCTGGGCTTGATGCTGGCTTTTCCCGCCGTGCGCGGGTACTTCGTGAGCGTGGACGCGCACGCGGAGGAGTGCTTCTTCGACAGAGTCAGCTCCGGGATGAAGATGGGGCTCACTTTTGAAGTAGTGGAGGGTGGCTTTCTGGACATTGATGTTAAGGTACTCAATTCCAAATAACGCTCACCACCCCAAATTCACCCGCTATTTTTTTGCCCATTCCTTACTCTAGATTGCTGGACCTGACGACAGAGTCATATACTCTGGAGAGCGAGAGTCCAGTGGCAAGTACACGTTTGCGGCACACATGGACGGTCTGTACAAGTACTGTTTCAGCAATCAAATGTCGTCCATGACGCCCAAGATAGTCATGTTCAGTATGGAGGTAGGAGAGGCTCCAAAAGACCACATGGAGGGAGATGGTAAGCTATAGAAACACTGCCTATCTGTTTAGTATTCTCCCCATAGCCCAGCGTACAACATATTATAAGTCCTTAGTATACTGTAAAATTAATGATATCCTTCTGGTGTGTATCGCATTGCTATATTAATACTATTTTTTTATTATTATACCTAATTTCTCTCCTTTTGAGGGAAATTCTGATATCATTGTTATTTTATGCAGATCAAAGTAAGCTTGAAGAGATGGTTGGTGAGCTGGCTCAAGGGCTGGCTGTTGTGAAGCACGAGCAGGAGTACATGGAAGTCAGGGAGAGGATACACAGAATGAGTGAGTCTCGTATATAACAATAACCAAGCAATAGGTCATGTTGTAGTGTAGGTTCTTCATGCTGTAGTAGCTGTTTTTTTTCTGAAACCTTATTTGATTTGATTTGTATATCTTGTGTGTGTGCACGATCCCAAAGTGTGCTTTCACTATAATAGTTACTAGTATTATATAGCCAAACAGATGTTCTTTAGTAAAGGTCTGTTGGTTTACTTCTTTCCTTCTCTCTCTCTCTCTCTCTCTCTCTCTCTCTCTCTCTCTCTCTCTCTCTCTCTCTCTCTCTCTCTCTCTCTCTCTCTCTCTCTCTCTCTCTCTCTCTCCTCACGTTCACAGTCAATGATAATACCAACTCTCGAGTGGTCTGGTGGTCAGTCTTTGAATCCTTTCTCCTGATTGCGATGACCTTTGGACAAATCTACTATCTCAAGCGATTCTTTGAAGTCAAACGTGTCATCTAGTGTTAGTAGTATCACCCATCTTTAGTCCAAATTTATTGACCACTCTTCACATGTATGATAATTTTTGGGTGTTAATTATTTCAAACATCCTGCAGTAATTCTTATTAATTTTCAAAATGAGAAATATTATCGAACTTCACTATAGACTTAAAGTGTAGTCTGTGGGTTTTATCATGACTTTGAAGTTCTTACAACTCGCATTAGGTATAGGATGTTTGAAGTCACATTATTTGGAATGGCGTCATGTGAGCTGACATAGCTTGCGTGGGTGGTGCGGGTAATTACTTGCCTTGTTTTGGGCTCCCGCCCTTCAGTGTATTTGTGCAGTCGAGCAAAAACACAGCGATGGCGAGTGAGCAGCTACAACAGGCCGTGACGCTTCTGCAAGTCGAAGACGTCTACGAGATCGCGACGCGAGTGAGCGAAGAGTTCCAAGAGCTGGCGTCGCAGTTTGGAGGTTCGCGCCTGGCTACGATCATACCAATCGTCTTGGACGCCCTGGAGCAGCTGGAGCGCGCGGTTACCGCAAACCAACAGCTGGAGATCAAAGTGCGCAGACTGATATTGAGCAACGACGCGCTGAAGAGAGAGAAAGAGGGGACAGACACCGAATTGAAGGTACTAACGTTTGTAGCTAGCTTCGTGGTGCGTTGACTGAACGAAGCCTACCCCATGGCAATGTGTCGTGACCTTCCCTTGTATGTATGCACATGTACTTGTATGGACCTAACGAGCCCCGCCCATTTACCATACCTGGGCTGGTGGTCAGCTCAAGATAGCCATTCTCATCTTCCCAGATAATTGTGTTGGTATGTTGCAACGAGGCTTCTCGGGCGGCGTGAGCCAAGGTTTACAGCCAAGCATTATAATGCAGTTTCCATGTGCAAGGTAGGATGAATAGTCGTATCGCTATGGGAATATTAGTTTGTTTACGATCCAGCGGGCCGTTTTGACTTTTTCAATGATCTTATCCTACAAATTTGCTATAGTCTATAGCTCCCTTGCCAGGGACAGAACCTAGTGTAATACTGATAATACTGATAATACTCTTGGTAGTATTAATAATGATAAAAGTTTTGGGAAAAGACCGATACTGAATATAGAGCCTCTCACAGTTTGGATTAGTGTAACAATGTAAATTTAATTTTGCTAATCATGAGTGATTGTTTAAAAGGAGGGGCTTAGATATTACACTTTTGAAAGCACCTTAGCAGCAATATTATGTTATGGCCTGAACGATATTGTATCTAATAAGGCCAGACCAATTTAATTTGTTGTTGCTCGGACATTGTGAGGTAAAAATTGGACCGAGTGATCGAAAAAAAAAAAGCCATCAATTGGGGTGTGATTATAGACCACAATCTAATTAAGACGGACTAATGTGACTATCTAGGACCAGGGAACCACTCTACTATACATAAGCTCCACCTAACTTAATTAATTTTTTCTTCTGTTTGCCCAAAAATTGGAGCGAGCGAATCCGTGCAACAACTTATTTAATTGGTCTGGCCTTACACTATTAATTTTTTTTCTTGCTGTAGGAGTACAATCAACTAAGGGAGGGGCTTAAGGATGAGCAGAGGGAGAGGATCAGGCTGACGGAGGAGGTGGGCCGGCTGAGGAAGAGAAACGAGAGCCTCATCAGGAAAATGGACCAGATGAAGATAGAAACAGCTTCTCTGCAATCATCATCACCACTGCACACAGGTGAAACTAAATGTAACACATTATTACGGTAATGGCAAACAATACAGTAAATTTATATGACCTTGATCAGCTTTTATCCATAATATAATTATCTATAATTAATAATTCTCTAATCGATACAGTGGCCGAAGAAAGATTCAGTGAACTTGATGCTGTCAACAGAAGCAACTCCTTACCTGCAGTCTCCCTGGACAGAGGAGGAGAAGCAAGTGTCCAAACTCCAACAACCGACGGAACTATCAATGGAGACGGAGATTACGGTGTGGATGATGTCATGACGCTATCAAAACTCAAGAAGAGACTCTCGTTGGTGGAATCAGAACTGGAATTGACAAAGCAGAAGTTCAGCACAACTCATGCATCACTACAGGTACGTCAAATAATTATTAATTAAATTAATAAGGCTCGTTAATAATAGTTAATTTAGACATTGTTGTCTGAGAATGGTACACTTAGATCGCAAGTGGAGCAATATAAAGCAGAACTATCTCTGAAGACATTGGAGGTATAGACTATATACCAATAGTAGATAGCTATCATTGATGCCCACAAATTATCATTCTGCACATTGATCGTGACATTAATTTTTTTTAGTCGTCAAGACAGATGGAGTTGTGCTGTGCTCATTGTGGAGGTGGTGTCAGTGAGAACGGTGATGAATCTCCCAAATACTTCAAAGAGGACCTGCTTCGAGTGCTGACGGAAAGAAACGAACTCAAGGAGCAGATTGATAACTTAAGAGATGAACTCAGCATAGCACAAGCGTGAGTATAGCAGCTAGTGTTGATATGGAGTCTTCAACAACTGTCTTTAAATTTCTCAACTTGGATGTTAATTAACCCTCTTTTGTGTATGGTGCAGGGAGCTGAGAAGGAGCCATACTCAAGGCCACGGTTTTTCTCGGCTCAAGCGGCGCAGTCGCTCCAAGACACCGCCAGCTAGGCAAAGATCAGCCACCAGAGTGAGAGAAATGTAAGTCCAATAATAGTGTGCTGTATGATCTTTCTCATTTTGTTTGTGCAACTTAATTCACAGATTTGACTCGATCAAAATTGAAGAGTATGCAGTCATTGAGAAAAGCTGATGATCGATTCAGGGAGAAGCAGTGTACAGTGTAGTCTGTGCATGTGTGAATCATTGTTCTTATTAAATACTATACTACAACCACACTCCACTATCATACAATAATTTATAAATTTCCAAAAATTTCAGTGCTATAGTAATAACAGTAAATAATTATTATTAAGTAACTTGAAACCACGTACCGGTAGCTAAATGTAGTCAAATTATAGCTTAAAAGCAGCAACTATTGTTCTGCTGACCCTCTTCCAACCATACAATGCATGCCTGCATGCGCAGCTATTCGTAAAAGGAAAAGGTCGTCATCGATACATGTGCCAATCATAGTGTGCTATACAAAAAATTAATGTACGTACAACGGCTACTAGCTATAATATACACAAAACAACATTCAATAGATACCCTTTTCGAACTCAGTATAACAATTTAAACAATGTTTAGGCATTCTTGGACCAAACTGGAATTTCTGTTTGCTTGGCTGCAACAGCCTTCTTGCATGCAGTATGCCACGATGCAGGTGCTTTCTCGAGGCACTTTTCCTTTAGTAGGAGGCAAAGAAAGCAAAACTCCTTCTTGCATCGTGGGCATATGATGAATTTACACCCCGTTTGGTTATGCTCAACCACAACACCACATGTTGGGCAGGCACGGCGAGAGGGAACATCGAAGCCATTGATTTTGATCGTGTTAGCATCTCGGATGGATGGAAGGGAGGGATGCTCACAGTTGGGATTACCGCATTTCACAGCAGAGGTAGACGGTCCTGTCCACTCTTTTTCGCAATTCCAGCAAAAGTCATATCTCTTTCCTTTCTTCTTCGTGCATATAAAGCAATAAACACGTAGATTCTTCAAATCGGCTCGCTCAACAAAAGATCGGCAACCTGGGCATTCTTTCATGTCGCAGTACTGCAGCGAGGCATACTCGGACATCTTGCTCTCAAAATAGCGCATTTCGGCCTCGTTAAGTAGGGCAATCTTGCGAACCTCGGTATATTCCCAAATCTTCTTACACTGTTTATTATCCTTCTCCGAGACAATAGCAGGGCAATAAAATTCCCACTCCTGTTTGTCGAGCAAGCTTCGACACCATGCAGTCAAGGTATTCGGGTCAACTGCATGCCCACAGGTCATCACCACTCGTGGCTGGTCCTCAGGATCACTAAAACCCGTGATTGAATCGGGGATTTTGTCAGTGAATTTTAAAGTGAAATCATCAAGACTGTGCTGCTTTTGGACAGGAGCGGGAGGAGGAGGGACACGCTCGGTAAACTTGGGTCTGGGCGCGGTCGGCGTCTGCTCGGATCCCCCGGGCAAACGAAACACAAGTTGTAAGGTGGAATTCCTCTGTATGTTGTAGTCCTCCAGGGTAGACTCATTTCCAGTACGCAGTCTGTCCTCGAGCTGCTTGCCGGCAAAGAGCAGGCGCATGTCAGACGGTCCCGTAGATACGTGCGGCCATTTTTCGTGGATCAGCGTACGCAAGCGCGAGACGGTCGTGCTTAGGAAGTCGGCCTGATTATTTGCAATGTTTATGGTGCATACTTCTGCACCCATCCCCGTCACGAAAATTTGCCACACATCAGCCATCTTTGTCGAAATTCACCGTTAATTTTCACTCGTTTAGGTTCACGCATTCGTGTGAGCGTACGTGTAATAATCATCGGCTTGTTATCATAATTCATGTACATTAGTGTCGCGTGTTCCAGGGTAAAGTCCCTGAGACTTCACCGATATTCTTAACCTTTAACCCTTAGTACACACGACATTAACTTTTAGGCATCATATACATCAACAGAACAACCCTATTTCAACTGTATCTGAAAGCAATCCTAAATGATTCTTGCCCCCTATGACAATAATACGATTGTTTGAAAGCATGGATGATATACAACTTGATCGAGGTGAAATCATTGCACCGATTTGAAGCCACGAGTCATGGGTGGGATCGTACACATGAATGTCAGATGAGCGTTGTTTTCTCTCCGAGTTGTAACCGCCAAATGCAACCAACTTTTTACTGCCCAGTGATGCATTCTGAATTGATAATGATGACGTGAAACTCAGTGGAATTTGACAAACTGATTTCCAAGGAGAACCCGTAGCTATGGATGTATCCACATTTGTATCGCTTTCTTGCAAAGTAGCTGGGGAGGCTCTAAGTAGCAGTACACTTAGTGTGGACTGGAATACAGACGTTGTTGACCCCGAAGAGTCCTTACCTCCAAGCATGTACACCAAATTCCCACATAGAACGGCAGAGTGGCGGTAAAGTGCTCTAGGGAGTTTTGAAGCCATGTACCATTGCTCACTTTCGATATCCATAATTTCCACCGAACTCAGTGGCCGCCCATTAGAGAAGCCTCCTGTTATAATTAGTACCTCTTCATTGCTCATAGCAGCTGTCGAGTAACGTTTCGTTGGCATATTCTTCAGCTTGACCACCCACCTCGATCGTCCTCGAGAACGCATCTGAAGATTTGTAAGTGTGTCAAAGTCTTCCGTATCAGTGCATCCGCCAACTGCTGTGACTTGTCCTTTGACTGTAACAAGAGAGCATTCTCGTTTTTGGCAATCCGCTAGCTCTGCCCATCTCTTAGCACTGAAGTCAAATGAATAGACCTTACTGGAGCCCCATGGCTGCACATAAACAACTTCATCGATTGCTGTTGCTGACCCACTAGCCATTTCGCAAGGTGCTCGCACGCTCTCACACCAGTTAAATTGAAAACTCTGGCTACCTTGCTGAGTCGATAACGATCCGGTGCTTTCCTTGTAGCGTGGTTCTTGCTTTAGTTCACTTATTCGCATACACAGTTGAGCAGATGTGGGCCTATGAGAGTGGTTGTACTTCAGGCACTGCATGACTATGGGTAAAAGTGCATGATTGCGATCAATAAGAGAAATATGTGCCCTCCTCCGTTCCTCTTCTAGCACAGGCTGCTCGGCTGTTCCAGTTGGTGATTGTGGATCATCGACCTGACGAGTACGTGGGGCAGGGTTAGGATACTGTCGCGTCATAATTTGAATAGCTAAAGGACCGAATGAAAAACAATCGATCTTCTTTGTGTAGGTAGGAGGATCCTTGAGAGCTTCTGGAGGCATGTAGACTTCCGTGCCAGGGCAGTAAGTTAAAGTTCGACGGCAAGATCGAGCATCGATGAGCTTAGACATACCAAAGTCGGTAACTTTAGCACGCTGGCCAGCTATCAGTAGGACGTTATTGCTAGAGAGATCTCTGTGTACTATGTCCTTGGAATGGAGAAAAGCCAACGCCAATGCCACATCATGGGCAATGTTAATCTCAACGTGATAGGGGAGGGGTAATAGTTTTGATCGTTCCAGATACCTTGTTAGGTTTTCATCGAGTAATTCCATGAGAAGAACGGGAAGTTTAAATTCAGGATCCCGCCATATGCCAAGGTACTGCACGATGTGAGGGTGACGAATTTGGCTCAAGAATCTACACTCCTGATGGAATCTGCTGAGCACATCGCGTGCTCCTGGGTCGTTAGTTTGGAACAGAGCCCTGTGAAGGATCTTCGCCGCACACAAAAGATCATCACATTTGGCTTTGTATACGGCACCGTAAGATCCCACTCCAAGCTCTGAATCTTCATCTTTCAGTATCTGAACACGATCGAATTGATGTTCGCCTCCCGACGTCGACATTGTGCTTACCACGCGCGGACAGCGACAGTCGCGGAGAGGGTGTGGTTTGTGAGATTATGATATTCAACGTAATAATTAGTGCTGTTAATATATTATTAATATCCAGGAAGAGTGCCAGGTTTTGGGAGATTTTTTCTAAATTTTGGTTCGTTGAGAATCAGTCCGCCTAACTTCACACCTCGCATGAAAGCCATGACCTACACAGCATAAAGTGATGAGCAGTAAAAATTAGCATAATAATTATTTTTGCTTCTATGCCGTATAGCCGGAAAATTTGGCGGTTTGGTGGTCCATATTTATTACAACCGCCAAATTAAAATCCGCCAAAATTTCCTACTAGCATATATACGTATGGCAATCCCGTACTGAACCGCCAAATTTAATTCCCGCCAATATTTCCGGCTATACGGTATACACCAATAATTGTTTAAACCAACCTTTCTGTGTTTCCTGTCTTTTTTGTGCTCCCACATGACCCTGTTCAGCCCTGTCTCCTTGCACCTCAGAGCTATCACCCGGCCAACGTTGAATGCAGCTGCCACATCGGACGTCTTGTGAAGGTATCTAGCGATACAAAACTCCTTCGTGGAAGCCTCGACGACCTTTGTACCATTGCTATGGTTCACGGATGCCGTCACATGCCGCAAAGATATGTCCAACATGAGCCTAGGTAGATTAGAATAAATATACTTTTTATGTCAAGCATGCACATGGCCAGAGTTTGGACTATGGAAAATTAAAGGGAACTCCCCTAATCAGACTCAATCAAAGGGGGGGGGGGGGTGGAGAGATCTTACCTATGGTAGTAGTCTACCCTCTCCTTCTTTGTAGCAAAGCCCCTAGGCTTCTCTGCCATGCCCAGGAGCTCCAGACTACGGGGATTTCTATTGCAGTAGTACTTTGTCACTCCACTCTCCAGCGCTGCGCAGTTTGTGTGGCTTGTCCCACTCTCATTATTCTTTTGAATGATGGGGGCATCCTCTGATAGTCTTTTTGCGCTTATCAGGCTCATACGTCCAGCTGCTCCATCGCCGTAGCGACTGAAGAGGCACGAAAAGCGAAAGAGACGAACAGTAGCCATGTCGACCCTTTACCCAGATCGACCTCGTGGGTAAGGTCAAAGGTCATGTAGAAGCGCATACCAAAAAAGGGGGTGGGGCTGCGCTAATGAGGTACGGCTGCAAGTGTGAAGTGAAGTCAATGTGCGAAAACAAAAGAAATCATGGATCTCCAAGTGGAGGTGCTAAAGATGGAACTAAAGGACACCCCGTCCTTCGAGCTACGCTGTAGAGCCGAGACGAACAGCAACGAAATTCTTCAGGACAGTGCCGCGGTGAACCTCGACGATGAACCTGGGACCTCTCAGCAACTGAAACTAACCAGATCGAAAACCAGGGTGAGAATACAGCAACCACACATTGCAAAATTCAGATTCCGATTCAAGAAACCGAGCCCAGTGGCCGTATTGCTTTTCACAGCCGTTGGATACGACACGGGCGCCACAACCACAGCGCAGTCTGCAGGTGTGCGAGGTGGTACTAGCAGCAGTACATTGACTGCGACAAGTAGTACTAATAGAGAGCCAGGGGAGATAGGGCAATGCTTTTTTCCAATCACTTTCCGACCAAGTGACAATAAAGCCCTGGGCTCTCTGGCTGTGAAAGCAGCTGAGTTGGCAAATCAGACACAAACTGGTTACATCACGGCAAAGGTAGAGGGCACGAACATCAACAAGGTGGTCGGAAGGATCTTATTCAAGGTGGTAAACCAAAAATCGGTACCGAAAAGCTTGTTACGGAAGCAAACTTCCTATCTAGATCTAAAAACGAGCAAAGAGAGATTTACCAAACCAGTCCGGAGTGATCCTTCGCTAGATGATTTGATCGCCAGGGAAAGAGCTTCATCGTGCAAGAGAACAGCCATGCCTGGCGATGTACCAATGGTCACTGTTGTATTTCACAGTGCAGCATCAGCTCAACAAGAGCTTTTGAGAGATCTACGTCCGATCGCTTGCATAGGTACGTCCACAGATATACGAGAAGACAGCTTCTTCAAGAATAACAATGGCCAAGACGTGAAAGTAATCTCCATACTGAAACCAGTCACCCTCCAATGCAGCGGCAATGATGACACGACAACTATTGAAGTATTAGAGCTCCACTTAAACAGCAGTGGAAGTAGTGGGAAAAAGGTGCCATTTTCAGCCTCTCACACGCTGCAAACCTTTTACCCCTTCAGGCACTACAATTGGGAGTATAACTGGAGGTGGTTGCCTGGAACACACACCAACACTTTGGACGGCTTTCAGAGTAACGGTAAGGAATCAAAGGTCATTCTCTCAGTAGTCTATACACCGCCAGCTTCACATTTTGCAAGCTATGAAGGCCTCGAGGTGCTTATTCAAGACATAGATTTGAGCTCTTTCGCACGAGATCGAAATCTTATCGCTTGTGTGCAACTTACGGAAAGCATTGTCAATATTAATTTCGGGTCATCCAGTGTGACGAATACTTCTCCCCTCAAGAAACAGTCTGGGGGAAGTGGGACAGAGGGAACTTATAATTTCAATGTGGCAGTTATGCAGTTCAGTCCTGCTGCTAGGGTCAGTGGATCAGAGGCATCATCATCATCATCTTCAGTAAGACCTTTCACTACATCATCAGGACTCATCCCAGCATACTTCTTTTTCGCCATCAATCCATTCTTTAGGAGTAAATCCCATGATCATAGGCTGCAGATCACACTCTATAGTATTGACAGGAATAGCACTCTAGTTTGGTGGAAGGGTGGCAGTAACATTGCATCGAGCTCAATTCCTCTGCCTGCCGGTCTAAAGAGGGTGCTGCCCAGGCCTGAAAACCGAGAGGGTGTGATGTGTACTCTTGTCGAAGATGAAATTTCTCAACCTGCAGAAACTCCGATAGCTAACAAGATCACTGTGGTGCTGAGATGGAAAGCTAAGGAAACGCAGTTTCTAAGTCCAGAGATAAAAAATTCACTTGACAGGCTACCCTTGATTCAGGATCTTGACTTTTCACTGCCCGAGACGGAATTCTCTTCCTCATCCTCCGGTCAGCGACCGGTAGTCTCTGAAGCTTACCTGGAGGAGTACAAGTCCGCCATTGCAAAGATGGGGCTGGATATCCTGAAGTTACGGCAAGAAAATCAGCAACTCTCGGAAGAGAACAGACGACTAGAGCAACACATGATTGAGATGGAGGCATCCATTGTCGTGACTGCAGCCAATGAAAGAACTCTTCAGCCTCTCTCCAAAGCTGATCTAATTCATAGAGTTGTAGAACTCGCTGAGCATTTGACCAACGAGCGACAGTCGAGAAAGGGCTACCAGGACAAAGTAAGGACTCTACAGAACCATCTAATCGAAAAGAACGATATGGTGACGCAGCATATGCAGCTACAAGAAGCACACGAGGCCCAGCAGAAGCTTGTCAGAGAGCTACAGTCCAAAGTGGAAAAATATCGAAAATGTTGTGAGACTTCAAGAAAGCAGGAATCTGTGATTAATCAATTAGAGGCGTTGATGGTGCTCGAAGCTGGTGATCGTAAGGCAGGAAATGCCCTCTCCATTATCAAAAAGGAGAATGCTGACTTAAGAGAAATGCTTCGAGAGTATCAAGATACTGATCCCGACCATCAAAGGGGCCTGCTTGGAGAAAAGGACGAGACCATCGCATCGCTGAGAAAGGAGCTGGAGAGATTGACACAGCAACGCCAAAGCCTAAAAGAGAAACTGTCAGGTATAGCTGAAAAGAGTGCTGGTGTCAACTCTGGAGTAATTTTGGAACAGACGACAAAAATATACGAGCTTGAGCAAAAATTGAAGTTGGCTGAAGCACGTGAAGGTACCTTGATGAATGAACTCGAAGAAAATGGCAGAAAGTGGGCGAGGGAGAAGGCAAGATACGAGATAAAGTTCACTCAGCTAAAGACAAGGCTGGAAGGCATGGCAGGGAGAGGAGCAGAGGATATGAACGATCAGCCATTGAATTCTCCGCTCTCTCTGGATCCCTCTAGACTACCACTGACTCAACACTATAGTGCTGCAAGAGACAGAGACAGAGAGAACCATGCCACTCAAACACGGGCTTCGGACTTACCACCAGATGCTCAATCAATCTTTTCAGCAGGACGTTTCACAAATTCTCTTGGTCTAGATGACAGAATTAGTTTTTAACTGATTATATAATATGTGAATGTTATTGAATACTCATTGGTGCACTTTTTATGTTCAATGTTCCAAGCACGAAAGGGGGTGGGGCTGATCGACGCCCACGCATTAAGTGCCTTGGTCACATGCACAGGTGGGAAAGATGGCTTCCAGAAGAGCCCTTCACTTCGTGTTCAAGGTGGCGGACAGAACGGCCACCGCTGCCTTCTACAGGGAGACACTGGGCATGAAAGTCAGTACTGAGTTTACAAAAATTATAGCCTCGTCCCCAAACCACTCCCACGTTTTCAATGTATGAAATTATTAATTTTGACTGACTGTCTAAAATTGTCTAGATACTCCGCCATGAGGAGTTTGAGGAGGGATGTAAGGCCTCCTGCAATGGGTGAGTGATGGAAAATGCTTATTTTTTTTCCTATCCTACATATCTCATATAGGATGGGTAGAGCTGATCAGTTCTGTTGCATGGATTTATGTAAATGTGGGGTTGGGGGGTCAGTATGGAACTCGGTCGCTGAATCATCAGTTTCTGTGTGCTCGTAATACGCATTGCAGACCATACGATGGACTTTGGAGTAAATCAATGGTCGGTTTTGGGCCTGAGGACAACCACTTCGTGGTGGAGCTCACCTACAACTATGGCGTGAAGAAGTACAAAAGAGGCAATGATTTTCAGGTCAGTGGTTGACCAAGATTACATAAAAACACCTGCATAACTATAATTATAGGAGTATAAGATTTTCATATTGGCCCCAGTATAACCATGCTTATATCTTTTTTTTTATTTTCTGTAGCGTATCAGTATTTACTCAAAGGACGTACTAGAGAGGGTGAAGCAGAGTAAATATGCCCAAACAGAGGTATGTTTCATGCACACTTGTTGGCTGCCAGTATTGGCAGTAATAATTCAATTCCATTGGCACATGCAGGGTGCTGACAGAGCTGTTGTAGTCGAGGCTCCTGGAGGGTATCCTTTTCATGTTTATGACAAACCATCACAAAGATCAGGTACCGGTATGTAGCTTAATGAAAATTTCAGCATTAGTGCTCGCAATTAATAATTATTATTAATCATGACATTTTTTTTTTACCACCGCCTATAGATCCTGTCTATTCCATCACTTTAAGTGTTTCCAACCTGACCAAATCTCTTGGTAAGCCAGGCTTTATTTTATAGCAATAATATTATTATTATTGGTAAGATATTAATAATATATTGTGGTCATTAATTAAATGATAGACTACTGGAAAAAGCTGTTGGGGATGGTCGTCTATTCTCAGAGTGATACCAGCGCCCTCCTGGGATATGCTGATGACCAGGTTAAAAGATTTTTTATGACAATGGAATATGATTTTTTTTCCTGGTCTCTAAAGAAATGCTCTACACATGACTCTGTAGGCAAAGCTTGAACTGGTTCAAATATCCGACCCCATTGATCATGCTGAGGCGTTTGGAAGGATTGCCTTTTCATGCCCTAGCTCCCAGGTATCACTAATGCATATCAATAATTAGTACACAAAAACTTAGTATACTGCAAGAAATTAATTTGCCTGTAGCTTCCGGAGATAGAGCGTTCGATGAAGGAAGCTGAACAGACCGTCCTCACTCCATTGGTCAGCTTGGACACTCCCGGCAAGGCTACAGTACAGGTCGTCATCCTAGCTGATCCTGTAAGTTTACTACTATGTTTTGTATAATAATTATAGTCTGTAGTGTTCCCCCAGTATGAATGTGTATTAATTTTTATCATAGGATGGGCATGAGATATGTTTTGTTGGAGATGAAGGATTCAGGGAGCTCTCAAAAGTCGACCCGAACGCCAACCAGCTAATTAATGATGTGAGTTTGTTAACTGTGAGATAATTATTTGAGTCAGTTTTTTTCTCCCCCTCAGGCGATTGCCAAGGACAAGAGTGATGACTGGTTTGCAAGGAAGTCTGGAAATAAATAACTATTATCTGAGCTGACTGTACTGACCATAATAATATTAATGATTAATTTGTGACCTGCTCTGAGAAAAGGGACCACTCGGGATATTTCATAAAATTGAGTTTTTAGTATGGATTGATAGCTTTATGTGTGCTGAGTCTAATGGTGCAAGTTTCATAAAAAATATTGATCACAAGTGGAGTTACGACCATTTTTATATATGCAGGTAGATATATTCGTTTTTCAGAAATGCACATATTTGTATTAAGTTGTATGTGTCCGAGCAATTGTTTGCACCCAAGCATTACTATAGTTTACATAATTATAGCAACTACATAAACATAGCATCAATATGAAGCTAAATTCTACATTTTCTGGTATACTAAAATACAGAAAAATGATAAATATTTATTTTCCCTACATTTTAGTAAAATGAAAGTTTATCCCAAGTGGTCCCTTTTCTCAGAGCAGGTCACATTTTAACCAATATTTGGTGTGTGTGGGCGTGTCACGTCATGTGGAGGCGGAGTACGGGCCCGCGGGGTAGAATAAATAGTGCATGCATGCGATTAGAAGTACACACTGTCACTGGACAAAAATCGACGATGAAGGTCTGTTTGTTGCTGTTGGCCGTTTTTAATCTGTCGCAGGCTGCCCTGTACAGGAGGACTGTCAGCTACGAGGGTGAACTTGTGGCACAATGGTAAGGCTCGGTGGGCAAAAATTACTAATCATGGCTAAAAACCTATACCCTTGAAAATAATATTACTAACTTAATAATCGCCAAACTTCAATCGTACAGCACTGGTCTAACTGAAAAGCAGTATCAGTCGTTGCTTGATGAACCCAGCGTGGATGTGTGGAAAGTTGATCCAGACTCGGGGAGGCTGGACATTCGTATGTCGAGGCTGCTCTACGAGAGGCTCGGCTGGGAGGAGTGCAGTGTTCTCCATGAGAGCGTGGAGGAACTGGTGCTCAACTTTGAGAAGCAGCTGTTCAATAAGACTGATGCTGAGTGGTTTGAGGAATACGTACGTTAAGCTATAAGTAATTATTATAATTATCTGTAAAAATTAATTGTATAAAGAAAAGCCGGTTAAAGAAAAAAGAATTTTAGCAGTGGTCCAAGCTTATTTGGTATTCATGATCACATGAGTCTACACACAGCAGATTTGATATCTATGTTCTCTAAACCATACCTTTTTTGGTGCAGCATCGCTATGCTGACATTGTGAAGTGGTATGAGGATCTTGCCAGCAACAATCCAACCATTGTCAAGTATGTTGCCTCTATTGGAAAGTCGGTCGATGGTCGTGACCAGCCAGCGGTTCATATCCGGGGAGAAGAAAACCAGAGTGGGAATAAGATCTACTTCCAGTGTCAGATACATGCAAGTAAGACCTTAATTATGTTGCTTTAAAATTGAAGAGTAATTAATTTTTTGCTTTAATGGGGGTATTAACAAAATCTATTATGTCCTTTTAATTTCACATACAAATTGTTCTTTAAGGAGAGTGGATATCTGGAGCTGTTTGCATGTATATAGCCAACTACCTCGTGGAGAACTACAATAAGGATAACAGAGTAAGCTTGAGTTAATTGGTTAATATTGATTATCACATGCACTAGTAGCTATGGTTGTATTATATTAACACTGTTAATGCAGGTCACAAATCTTCTCAATGAGGTGGAGTTCATTTTTGTTCCTTTGGTTAACCCTGACGGCTACGAAGTGAGTGCAGTAGCCTCATATACTATTCTATCTTGTACTAGAAGTATGTATCACTACATACTCCAATATTATAGCAGGGGCTGATCGGGGGGGGGGGGGGGGGAGGGGTGGGGGGTGGGGGTATATAGATAGGGCCCCTTCACTACGTCTTTTATGCAACGTAGTATAGGAGATGTCCACCATTATTAACCAGCCACCTCCCCTTGCACCAATATAGTTTACTATGGGTATATAGCCACCCCGTCAGCCACCTTCCATGCAAATTTTCTGGATCAGCGCCTGTATAGTAACATGCTCATGCTTGCATGCATGATAATTATGATAATAATGATATGTGACCTGCTCTGAGAAAAGGGACCACTTGGGATAAACTTTCATTTTACTAAAATGTGGGGAAAATAAATATTTATCATTTTTCTGTATTTTAGTCTACCAGAAAATGTAGAATTTTAGCTTCATATTGATATGCTATGTTTATGTAGTTGCTATATATAAACTAATTGTAATGCTTGGGTGCAAACAATTGCTCGGACGCATACAACTTAATACAAATATGTGCATTTTCTGAAAAACGATATATATACCTGCATATATAAAAATGATCATAACTCCACTTGTGATCAATATTTTTTTATGAAACTTGCACCATTGGACTCAGCACACATAAAGCTCTCAATCCATGCTAAAAACTCAATTTTATGAAATATCCCGAGTGGTCCCTTTTCTCAGAGCAGGTCACATATTATGAGTGAAGCCAAAACAGTTATATATTCTTTCTGTCGTAACTGTTTTCTTTGACTGTGCACTGCTACAGTACACGTGGACAAATAACAGGCTGTGGAGGAAGAACCGTAGAAAGGGAACTCTTTGCGATGGTGTGGACCTGAACAGAAACTACAACGATCGCTGGGGAGAGGTAAGTATAAAATTTGATATTCTCTGCAAATATGAAACTGCATGGCTATATATACAGTATCAGGAGTACATTAGTAATGTACTCCTGACAGTATATATAAATTGTTCCTACTGCATGCACAGTAAATAAAGCGTGGTGGCATTAATTTTTTCGGCATCAAGTGACTTCGTTCCAGGCGCTGTTGTACGCAATAATTATTATGATTCCTATAATTGATTTTAGGAGGGAAGTTCCAGTAACCCATGCAGTGAGACGTACCACGGACCAAGCGTGGCATCGGAACCCGAAACTAAAAATACTGTTGCTTATTTCAAGTAAATGGGGAAAAAAAAATCAAATCTACTAGAGTCACGTTATTAAATTTTATTTGTAACCAGGTCAAGTGGGAATATCGTTGGTGCTATTGACTGGCATTCATACAGTCAGCTCATTATCAGACCATACGGTTAGTTAATTAACTATTTAGTACTAATTTGATTATTAAAAGTAGTGTAATTTCTCACAACACAGGCTGGACAAGGACCGATTGTCCAGACGAGGAGCAGCTGAGAGGCCTCGGAGAAACGATGAGATCTGCAATTTTGAATGTACACGGCCAGAGTTACTCAAACATTAAGGGGATCGACCTTTACGCCACAACTGGAACTGCTTCCGACTGGTGAGCACAGTTACAATAGATTTCAGGAGCTGATCCTGGGGGGAGGGGGTGGATAGGGTGGCTAGCCACCCCCCTTCACTAGTTGTTTTATGTAATGTATATAGTATTGGAGACATCCACCATTATTAACCAGCCACCCCCCTTGCACTGGTATAGTTTACTATACCACCCCATCAGCCACCTTTCATGCAAAATTTCTGGATCAGCACCTGATAATACCGGGTACTATTATAATTATATTATTATTGAAAACTCAGCAGGAAATCAGTGCCGTGCCTGGGGCATGGGGTCAAGGCTGCCGTTAATACAAATGTCATCAATGCAGGTTTTATACTGACGATGCTAACAGTGAAAATGCCCACCGTGCAGCTGGTATGACTATTGAACTGAGAGATACTGGACGTTACGGCTTTGAACTACCACCAAGCCAGGTATATGCATAGATACGAGAAGTCATGTGGTCTTGGAAATTTGCCAGGCATGGCATGTGTTTCTGATTATAAAATTTAATACTCTTCCACAGATCATTCCCAATGGGGAAGAGATAGTGCCTGCTGTCCTGGCGTTTGCAGAGGAGTTGAGTAAGAACCCACTGAAGAAGACTCAATGAATTTCGAAATTTAATTATAAACCTATATAATATTATTAAAAGTGTGAATTTTAAAAGTGTGATTAATTAATTTTTTATCACGTGAATAGCTACTCCAACTAGCCCCACCCCCTCTATCATGTCAAGCCGCGGTTAGCCTAGATTTCAGAATTATCGATCCGTGGTCATGAAGCAGGTCTGTTTGTTGCTGCTCGTCGCTGTTGGCCTATCCCAGGCCGTTCAGTATAGGAGGACAGTCAGCTACGAAGGAGAACTCGTAGCAAGATGGTATGTATACCATCATAGAGTCTGAAAAAAAAAAAAGAATTATGATAACGCGTGTATGTGAATCTGGCATTCCATAGCAATCGTCTCACCGACAAAAAGTACCAGTCGTTGCTTGACGAGCCCAGCGTGGATGTATGGAAAGTTGATCCAGACTCGGGGAGGCTGGACATTCGTATGTCGAGGCTTCTCTACGAGAGGCTAGGCTGGGAGGAGTGCAGTGTGCTTCACGAGAGCGTGGAGGAACTGGTGCTCAACTTTGAGAAGCAGCTGTTGAACCAGAGCAGAGTTGGTGCAGCAGACTGGTTCGAGGAATACGTAAGATTTTCATAGATAAATAATTATTAATAAACCATGCAAGAATATACCAGTATAGAATATTTGAGCTACAGTAGGAATAGACCTAGTATATCATGAGGCTGAATACATTTTTGGGCCATCCAAAATACCCGGCATTTAATTTGTTCTCTGCATATCTATGTAACAGAAAAATGTCTCCACATGAGACAATGTTAGTTAGATGTGCTTACAATTTTATTATGCATCAATCTCCTTATTTGATATTCATACTCCAATCATATGCCATGAGTTGATCTGATGCCAGCTAGTTAGCATCCTGTGGCAGCTGTCACTGTTAGATTCAAACTAGCAATGAAAATCATTACTACATATTCCTTATTTGTTTGGTGCAGCATCGCTATGATGACATTGTGAAGTGGTACCAGGAATTGGTTGGTAAATATCCGGATCTTGTTAAATTTGTGCCATCCATTGGAAAGTCGTACGAAGGTCGAGACCAACCTGCTGTTCACATCACAGCTGATGCTGCGGCCACGAAGAAGATTTACTTCCAATGCCAAATCCATGCAAGTAAGAAATTACTGAATTCTTGAGGTATATACCTGAGACTATGTTGTGCACAGTATTGAGGTGTTATTATTTATAGACCATAATTATTATAATGTCTACAGGAGAGTGGATCTCAGGTGCTGTGTGTATGTACATTGCCAGTTTTCTTGTTGAGAATTCTGAGCAAAATGAGCGAGTAAGTCTCGAAAGTCTCGATCCCACAGCTGCATGTATCATTGTATATAGTCAGTGAGCACTCAAAACAAGAGCTAAGTAGCTAATGATTGTCTGTAGAAAGCTTAATTGTCAGTTCAGTTGCCATTCTGACATAGATTATGATGTTATTGTGCAATTTTTTTGTCTTGTTGAACACATAAAACAGGTGACAAATCTGCTGAAAGAAGTGGAATTCATTTTTGTACCCTTTGTGAACCCTGATGGATATGAGGTAATGATGACATAATAGAATATCTCAAGATCTCTTTGATGATGCAATGATAATTTTGCAATAGTACACCTGGACGAACAGTAGGCTCTGGAGAAAGAATCGACGCCCTGGCACTATCTGCGATGGTGTAGATCTCAACCGCAATTACAATGACCACTGGGCTGAGGTAACTCAACTTCAGTGTCAACTACTTCTTTGTTGTTCACTAGGTCTTCTTTCTTTAATTGCAGGGTGGAAGTTCTGGTAGTGAGTGCAGTGAGACATACCATGGCACAAGTGCTGAATCAGAACCAGAAACACAAAACACTGCCAGCTACTTCAGGTTGAATGTTTTTTAAAGCCTATCTACTAGTGCCCTTCACTCAATCTTTTTTCGCACAGATCAAGTGGGAATATCATTGGTGCTATTGACTGGCACTCCTATAGTCAGCTTATTCTCAGACCATATGGTAATCTATTATAAATCTATCGCAAGTCTTCCCACTCACATACATAATACACACACACACATACATACATGCATCACAAATGTAGGAACCTGGGCTTGTGCCCTCCCCATTATGCAGCATTATACATGCCTATAATATATAGAGCCCCCTTTATCAATCTTCCTACGTTTTTGCACACATAATTATACTCACAAATAGGTTGGACTTATGATGATAGTCCAGATGAAACTCAACTAAAAACGCTGGGAGATGATATGCAAAGAGCTATCTTTGCCGTGCACGGAAAGAGCTACACTAGTCAAAAATCTATCGGTCTCTACAAAACGACTGGCACTGCTTCTGATTGGTAGGCAAGACAATCATAATAATACTATAGTAACATGTACAGCTAAAATGAGTTGGTTGGTATGATAATAATATTATGGCTTGCCAACTCTCTGTACCTCAGCCTCACATCTCCTAAAATTCCTGTGCAATTAACACAAGATTAATGCTTTTGCTCACAAACATGATATTAATTGAAGCTGACTGTTCTATACTGCAGGTTTTATTCCGACAATGCTAACGAAAACAATGACAATCGTGCAGCTGGCTTCACCTATGAACTACGGGACACCGGGCAGTATGGTTTCCAGCTGCCACCAGACCAGGTTATATTATTAAAATAATAGGCAATGAGCTGACTGAATGATCTGTTCCAAGCAGTCTTAAGAGTATTCCACTGACAGAGCATTGTTTTTTGTCACTTTTCTCCAGATTATTCCCAATGGAGAAGAGGTTGTGCCAGCTGTCCTGGCATTTGCTGAGGAGTTGGTGGCAAACCCATTGAAAAAATAGTCATAAGCTTAGAGAGAAACTGTGTGAATATTTTTTTTAACAACTGCTCATTAGGATTAAGATATAGAATTCTTGTATGATCCCTTGCTACTAAATAATTATTAATAAAGAGATGATATTTTAGCTTCATGAGTCTGGCCATGATCTTGAGCCCCGCCCATGACACCAGCCCCACCCACTAGGAATCTCTCCTGATGACCTAGGCAAAAAAGGAGACATGAGAGGTCTGGCTTTGTTTCGAATTTTGCTCGCCATCTTCGGCCTATCCCAGGCTGTACGCTACAGAAGAACGGTCAGCTACGAGGGGGAACTTGTAGCGAAATGGTGAGATTTCAACTGAACGTCGCCGGGGTATTTCTTGTTGCCATTCATGACCATGCCTTACTTTCTTTTTCTCGCAGTACTGGGCTATCTGAAGACAAGTATGAGTCGTTGCTTGACGAGCCTAGCGTGGATGTATGGAAGGTGGACGCAGAGGGAAGGCTGGACATTCGTATGTCGAGGCTTCTCTACGAGAGGCTCGGCTGGGAGGAGTGCAGTGTGCTCCATGAGAGCGTGGAGGAACTGGTTCTCAACTTTGAGAAGCAGCTGCTCAGTTTCAACAAGACTGATGCTGAGTGGTTTGAGGAATATGTTAGTATAATACATTATCAGTGAATTCTTTAAATTAAATTCCTTTTCAGCATCGCTATATAATAGTTAGAGACCGAGTCCAAGGTCTCTACGCCTTTTAAGAGACCCAAAGGCCCTGGGCTGTAGCATCCCGAGCGAAAGCGAGGGTGCTACTAAGGGCCTGAGGGTCTCTTAAAAGCGTAGAGACCATTGGACGAGGTCTCTAACTGGTTTAGAATATAGCAACTGTAACCGTGGTAGTTGACCTGAGGACAAGGCTACTGTTGCACTGTGCATCTTTCTTTGCCCTTGGCTATACTTGTAGGTCTCTATGAAACTTGTAGGTCTCTATGAGAGCTTGTAGGTCTCTATGAAAGCTTGTAGGTCTCTATGAGAAATAGAGACCTCTGAGTGTCCAATCAGATTACAGTATTTGTTACAACTATATTCTAAGATGAGATAGTGGAGTGGTACGCAGGGCTTGCGGCCAGCAATCCTGATGTCGTCAAATTTGTACCCAGTATTGGGAAATCTGTTGAAGGGCGTGATCAGCCCGCAGTACACATCACAGATGGGTGGCAAGCAAAGGACAAGGTCTACTTCCAATGCCAAATCCATGCTAGTAAGATGATCAACCTCTAATCCGGCACCGATTTACTTAGATAATTTTGTATTAATTAATCCCTCGTTTCTAATAGGAGAGTGGATTTCACAGAAGGGTGCAGTAATGGCTAATTTACTAATTAGACTAAATTTGATACATATTTGACTGTCAAATAGTATAATATACTATTTGATAGCTGTTGAAATATCAATTATCTAAGAAGCAAACATCTAGCAGAGAGTATAATTTGTCTAATTTGTATATTTACATTTATGTATTGTATAATATTGCGTCAAACTTGTCAATTATAATATTATGTAACTTTGTTTAAATGCCTGGACCCCCCTGCCAAACGTAATTTGTTTAAATGCCTTGACCCCCCTGCCAAAATGACGTAATTTGTTTAAACACCACTACCCCCTGACAGACCGTAATTTTGTTTAAATGCCTCGACCCCCTGCCAAACGTAATTTGTTTAAACCCCACTACCCAGTACCCCCTGACAAACCGTAGTTTTGTTTAAATGCCTCGATCCCCCTGCCAAACGTAATTTGTTTAAATGCCTCGACCCCCTTGCCAAACGTAATTTGTTTAAATGCCTCGACCCCCTTGCCAAACGTAATTTGTTTAAATGCCTCGATCCCCCTGCCAAACGTAATTTGTTTAAATGCCTCGACCCCCTTGCCAAACGTAATTTGTTTAAATGCCTCGACCCCCCTGCCAAACGTAATTGATTTAAACACCACTACCCCCTGACAAACCGTATAGTTTTGTTTAAATGCCTTGACCTCCCTGCCAAACGTAATTTGTTTAAATGCCACTACCCGGTACCCCCTGACAAACCGTAGTTTTGTTTAAATGCCTCGATCCCCCTGCCAAACTTAATTTGTTTAAATGCCTCGACCCCCCTGCCAAACGTAATTTGTTTAAATGCCTCGACCCCCCTGCCAAACGTAATTTGTTTAAACACCACTACCCCCTGACAAACCGTAGTTTTGTTTAAATGCCTCGACCCTCCTGCCAAACGTAATTTGTTTATACACCACTACCCCCCGGCAAACCGTAGTTTTATTTAAATCGGCCTTGACCCCCCACTGAATGTAAAGTTGTATTTAAGGCCTCAACCCCCTTGCCAAATGTAATTTATATAATTGTAATGCATTTTGACATTCCAAATTATACTGTATATTGTCAAATTGCTATATATTTTATGTATCAAGTTAGTGTCAAGTTTATCTAATTATACAAAATATACAAATTAGACAAATTTGACACCCTCTACACACTATAGTTAAGTTATGCGTATATGTATTATTGTATATGTATACAATTTGACATTCCAAATTATACTGTATATTGTCAAATTGCTATATATTTTATGTATCAAATCAGAGTCAAACTTACTGTATTATACAAAATATACAAATTAGACAAATTTGACACCCTTTACACAGCTATGCCTAGTTAAGTTAATTACAGTATGTATAGTATAATGCAATTTGACATTCCAAATTATACTGTATATTATCAAATTGCTATATACTTTATGTATCAAATCAGAGTCAAACTTAGTATATTATACAAAATATGCAAATTAGACAAATTTGACATCCTATTACTTATGATTATTTTGAGAATCCAATGGTATAGTTAGTCAAATTATTATCTAATTAATGTATAAAATTAGTGTCAAACTTATCTAATGGTAACTGTACTATAGCTACCATAAATTGACAAAATATACTGGCAAAATCAAACTTTATCTTAATTTGATAAATCAAATGAGTGTAAAACACGTATAATATCATTGATAATACACAGAAGTTATACACATGTAAAGTCAAATAGCATTTATAAGGTAAAATTAGCCAAAACTGCACCAGTCTCGGATTTCAGGTGCTGTGTGTATGTATGTTGTCAACTATCTTGTAGAAAATGTAGGCAAAGATGAACGAGTAAGGAATAAAATTTCTACATGCCGACAGAGAGTATTAATATTTGCTGCAGGTGAGCGATCTGTTGAAAGAGGTGGAGATCATTTTTGTCCCATTTGTGAATCCTGATGGATATGAGGTATGCAGATGATTCAGAAATTAATGGTAAATTGGCTTAATTCATAAAATTTAAGATTGCATCTCTTTTATTGTCAGTACACGTGGACAAATGCTAGGCTCTGGCGGAAGAACCGTAGATTGGGCAGCACTTGTGATGGAGTGGACCTGAACAGAAATTTCAATATCCACTGGGGAGAAGTAAGTTAGTGTGACTACCACCATGCATCAATATAAGGCCAAGCAAGCATGCAAGATTTAATCGTATTAACATCATTCAGTGGTCATGTGATTGCTTTGAACTTCTATGGTGTATGTCCACATGCAGGCAGGCAGCTCGCCAAACGAATGCAGTGAGACCTACCATGGACCGAGTGTAGCCTCAGAGCCAGAGACACAAAACATTGCCAACTACTTCAAGTCAGTTCAAAAAATGCGACAAATGTACCTCTGAGTCATCACAATAATAATATTATTATTATTGTAGTATGGCATTGCATGAAGTTGCTAATAATATGTACTGATTCAAGTAGCGCTTTTTTGCTTAGGTCAGCTGAGGTGAGCCGTGTAGTTGGTGGAATAGACTGGCACTCCTACAGTCAGCTTATCCTCTGACCTTATGGTAGCCAAGTGTTAGCCTTTATGCTGTAATCGAGTGATTTGTGTGTATCTATAAAAGGTTGGACAACGGAGGATTCACCAGACGAACAGCAGTTGAAGGAGCTAGGTGACATGATGTCTGACGATATCTATGCCGTGGAAGGAAAACGTTACACCAGCCAAAAGAAGATTGGACTCTATAGGACTTCAGGGACTGCCTCTGATTGGTCAGTAAAATCACTTTCGTCACTACTAGCTATATTAATATATACTGCGGCTGGGTGGTCAGAAGGGCAGGTTAGGGTCCATTCGCTTTATACATTCAACATACAATTTTCTCCATTAAAAGCGAACATGCTTCAGGGTAAATCCTCACTGAGATATTATTGTCTTCTGCAGGATTTACTCTGATGATGCCAATGCAAATAATGAGTATCGTGCAGCTGGTTACACTGTGGAGCTGAGGGATACTGGGCAGTATGGCTTTGAACTGCCACCAGACCAGGTAAATTCTAGCTGGCAAGGACGTAAACCATATTGAAACTTCACTAAAAATAATTATTGCTCCAAATGATGTGATTGTTTCAGATCATTCCAAATGGTGAAGAGATAGTTCCAGCTGTCCTAAGATTCGCTGAAGAGTTGAAGAACAATCCCCTGAAGAAATGACCACATTATACCATAATTTGGATCTCAGATACTTTGATTGAATATCTGTAGCTACCCATATACTTTGCATAATACGCTTGCTGTTGCTATGTATAATGTTGTACTAGTAGCCAAGATGGATAGAATCTCAAGCTGTAAAGCGATCGAGATGGGCGTGGTTTTGTCCCAAAGTGGGCGTGGCTTCTAAGAATTTCGCGCGCTCGTCGCGCGCAAGAGATCTCGATATAATTCTACCAGACCAGGCACACATCCTGGATTCGCCACTACTATTCGAGGTCATGAAGCAGATCTGTTTGTTGCTGCTGCTGCTCGTCGTTGTTGGCTTGTCCCAGGCCGTTCAGTACGGAAGGACAGTCAGCTACGAAGGAGAACTCGTAGCAAGATGGTATGTACCTTTTGAGGGGAAAAATTACGATGACGTGAATCATTCTTCCTTTCATAGCAATCATCTCACGGAGAAAAAGTACCAATCGTTGCTTGACGAGCCTAGCGTGGACGTATGGAAGGTGGACGCAGAGGGGAGGCTGGACATTCGTATGTCGAGGCTGCTCTACGAGAGGCTTGGCTGGGAGGAGTGCAGCGTTTTCCACGAGAGTGTGGAGGAACTGGTGCTCAACTTTGAGAAGCATCTGTTCAACCAGAGCAGAGCTGGTGCAGCAGACTGGTTCGAGAAATACGTAAGATTTTCTGGCATAGATAATAAATTTTGCAAAGCATATGCATGCAGAGCTACAGTAGGTTGAATAGTATGAGGTACTATTGAATAGATTTTTGGGGGCCATCCAACATTTTCAGCATTAATTTTTTTAATAATCAATAGCTACTGTATTTCTGTACGGCTATGTAACAGAAATATTTCTCCATACGAGACAAATATTATGTTAGTAAGATGTGCTTACAATTAAATTTTTATTATGTACCAATCTCCTGGTATGCATTCTCCGATCACTCGATCCCTTATTTTTGTCCCTTGGTACATGGTGCAGCATCGCTATGACGACATTGTGAAGTGGTACCAGGACTTAGCGGAGAAATTCAGTGAGCTTGTTAGATTTGTGCCATCCATTGGAAAGTCGTACGAAGGTCGAGACCAACCTGCTATTCACATCACAGCTAATGCTGCGGCCACGAAGAAGATTTACTTCCAATGCCAAATCCATGCAAGTAAGAAATTACTGAATTCTTGAGATATAGCTATACCTGAGATTATGGCGGTACTATTATACCTATGGACCATAATAAAGTACACCGTCTTTTTTAATATCCATAGGAGAGTGGATCTCAGGTGCTGTGTGTATGTATGTTGCCAGTTTTCTTGTTGAGAATTATGAGCAAAATGAGCGAGTAAGTCTCATAATCATCATTGTATAATAGTCAGTGAGTATTTTGATGCACTCAAAACAAGAATCAATCGCAAGTAGCTGATTGCTGTAGCTGCCTAATTATCAGTTCAGCTGCCATTCTGATATAGATTACAATAATTATTATTGTGCAATTTTTGTCTCATTGAACACAGGTGGCTAATCTGCTGAAAGAAGCGGAGTTCATTTTTGTACCCTTTGTGAACCCTGATGGATATGAGGTAATGATGACATAATAGAGCATCTTTGATTATGCAATGATAACTGTACAACAGTACACCTGGACGAACAATAGGCTCTGGAGAAAGAACCGACACCCTGGTATACTCTGCAATGGTGTAGATCTCAATCGTAATTACAACGATCACTGGGCAGAGGTAACTCAATTTTGTTAACTATGTCTTTTGTTGTTCACTAGGTCTTCTTTCTTTTAATTGCAGGGTGGAAGTTCTGGTAACCAGTGCAGTAATATGTACCATGGCACTAGTGCTGAATCGGAACCAGAAACACAAAACACTGTCAACTATTTCAGGTTTAAAATTAATTTGCAGTCATGATCGTTTAACCTTATGCCTTCACTCAATTTTTTTTGCACAGATCAAGTGGGAATATTGTTGGTGCTATAGACTGGCACTCCTTTGGTCAGCTTATTCTCAGACCATACGGTAAAATTAATCTGCCACAGTTCTCTCTGAATATTTTCCAATCACACACAAACACATACACCCATAAACAGGTTGGACAGCTAGAGATAGTCCAGATGAAGCTCAGCTGAAAGTGCTGGGAGATGTCATGAAAAGAGCTATCATTGCTGTGCACGGAAAGAGCTACACTAGTCAAAAATGCATCCGTCTCTACAATTACAAGACAACTGGCTTTGCTTCTGACTGGTGCACGGCAGTCATAATAATAATATTATTATAGTAGCCATATTTATTATTATAGTAATAATATGTATAGCTAAAATTAATTGGTTGGTATGATATGGCTTGCCGATTCTCTGTGCCTCAGCTTCACATCCCTTAAAATTCCTGTGCAATTAATAATGCTCTTGCTCACAAACATGATATTTTTAATTAAAGCTGACTGTTCTATGCTGTAGGTTTTATTCCAACGATGCTAACCAAAACAATGAGTATCGTGCAGCTGGCTTCACCATTGAACTACGGGACACTTGGCACTATGGTTTCCAGCTGCCACCAGACCAGGTTATATTATAATATTTAAATAATAGGCAATGAGCTGACTGTCAAGCCATCTTCAGAGTATTCCACTGACAGAGCATTATTTATTCTCCAGATTATTCCCAATGGAGAAGAGGTCGTGCCAGCTGTCCTGGCATTTGCTGAGGAGTTGGTGGCAAAGCCATTGAAAAAAATCATTAGCTTAGAGAGAAACGGTGATTAATAACTGCTCATTAGGATTAAGATAACAATTACATCCTGAGTCCCAATCAAAAATACATAGTTATCAATAGACATTAAGCTTACTGAGTGCATGTCATCGATGGTTATCAATAATTATGGATGATTACTGAGTGTCACTGATGGTTATCAATGGTTATGGATGATTATTGATGGTTATCAATAGAACAATCCGCTGAAGAAATGACCTACACAAAGTGCATGCTATTTCTCCGCACTTGCGTAGTCTAAATTATCTATGGTTAAATAGCTACCAGTGGCCATACCATACATACTTTGATTGAATATCTGTAGTTACCCATGATTTTATACTCTGCATACTTCTATATGCTTGCTGTTGCCATGCATGTACTGGTTGGTATATTTGCCACTGAAATGTTGTAGCTATTAAAGATGGATAGAACTTCAAGCTGCAACAGCATTGGCTGTACAGCTGTCAAGTGCACGGCAGTATTTGCGCTGGTCACCCTGTTCCACACTCTGTTCGCTCTAAGTGGGAGGGGTCTGCTCTTTCAAGAATACTTCACTCAGAGGGTTCACTTCAGCTTAGGAGCTTTGAATCTCGCAGTTGATGATCAAGGAGACGGAGATTATGGCAACGAGAACATCTTAGGAGTCAAAAGAATAGCAAGTGTATCACAGCATCACCATCATTTACGATCTTCTGAGGAGAAGGAGGAGGAGCAAGATCATGAACTTATCATAGATCAGTCCCGGAGCAACAGTTGGAAAACTTCTACCCAACTTCAATCTACTAGTGATGATCATGTGATTTTCTCCCCTAAAAGAGCATACTCTCCTCTTGGGAAGAAAGAAATGACAAACGTGGAAAAATTTGTCTTTTTCATTGGTTACAGTAGGAGTGGCCATAGCATTGTGGCCAGTCTATTGGACGCCCATCCCAATATCATCATCGCACACGAGTACAACTTATTTCGTAGGTGGAAGGGCAGTATATATCAAAATCGATCATTCCTATACAACGAGCTTTATCAGAACAGTTACAACAATGCCGAGAAGGGGTGGAGGAGTGCAGTGAAGAATCAGAAGGGCTACACACTGGCAGTGGAAGATTCGTGGCAAGGAGCTTTTGAAAATCTTCTCGTGATTGGAGAGAAATCAGGAGCAGTGACCGCTCAGATCTACGACAATGATCCATGGTCGTTCATAGAGGCTTTGGAGGAGTTACGCCACACAGTTCAGGTGCCAATCAAGGTCATTCACGTTGTTCGGAACCCTTATGATATAATTTCGACAAGGCTTCTCTACATGGATGGAAAGACTCACAAATCCAAGGTGCATGCGACGGTGGACATGAAGCATGTCAGTCCTCGCAATTTGAGTTCACAGGTAAATAGGACGATCCATTTGGTGCAAAATGTACAAGAACTGCTTCAAAATTGTAGTCTGAATTCACTGGAAATCCACACAGCTGACCTTGTGCTAGACCCCAAGCGTGTGATGAACAACCTGTGCATGTTTCTCGGTGTGGAGTGCTCCCAAGAGTACCTGAAAAAGTGCTCAGATAAGATTTTTGCGAGACAGTCACAGACTCGATACCTGGTGGAGTGGCCAGAGGAATTGATTGAGAAGGTGTACCAAATGATCATAAAACCTTACCAATCCTTTTGGAGATACACCTTTACTAGTAGATAGCAATTATTGTCATGTACTTATTTGTACTATTCACTTCCTTTGTAAACGTATAAATATGGCTTCCGTATTTTTGACACATACATGTAACTTCCTCTGAACGGAAGCTTCAAAGGCGTTGTCAATGTCAGAAAGTTTTGTAGCTACTCAACTAACGCCTTAAGACGGGGACGGAGAAGGAGAGAAAGAAAGAGAGAGAAGGCGCGTGACAGGAGAATTTGTGAAGCTTCAAATAGCCGAGTCATGAAGAGTTGGTTGATGGGGCCCGCCGTGGGCCTGGTCACGGTGGTGGCGGTCATGGCCTTTCTTCCCGCCGGGACGAGAGCCTTGGGCGATTACTCGAGAACGGCCTCGTATCAAGGCGAGATCTTAGTCAGATGGTGAGTCGGGAACCGCCCTGCATGCTCGTGTTTTTGTTGTCGATGAATAATTTAATATGGGCAGCTAGTCAAAGTAAAATTTTGTTTCTATACAATTTGACACACACACACACACACACACACACACACACTTTGTAGTCCTCAGCGAAACAAGGCAACGGTCCAAGTGCTGATGTCTCACTCTGATGTTTGGAAGCTCGGAAAGGACAGTGTAGACCTGAGAATAAAAGCCAGTGCTTTCTCCCGTGTGCAGCGCTTCTTCCCCGAGTGCAACGTGGTCGTGTCTGATCTCGAGGCCCACGTACAGGAGGCAGAAGCTCTCATGTTCCCCATGAGGAAAGCTGACGAAGAAGCTTGGATGGCAGCTGTCGCACAAGAGGCCTTTCCAAAAGTACGTATAATTTTAATACGAACCCAACTTTTGTTACATGCCCTTGAAATGAAATCAAACCATGATAATGACCACCACTGTGCAATTATTGTCCCGGTACTGATGATGTATTTTCCAGGCATAAGCTAGCCACCTATATCATAATACTATAGTGTGATGTATAATTATACGGCACATGTGCATACAATCATGTATATGTACATGTACATGTATTAAAATTAGTGGCTAGCTACCTGTGTTTGCTAAACCCCTATAGGCCATTTTGTAGTTAATGCCAGGAAGATGTACCGTGTACCGTAACAAAGTGAAAGAGGAACGGTCAATACGTCCAAGTACTAGTGTGCGTACTATAGAGCGCTTTGAAACCGTAAACTTTCCGGCTTCAACTGAAATTCACATGCACAATGCATGTACATGTAGTGACGGCCATAGTGACCTATTCAAGCTGTGGTCAGTGTTCTGCATGGATTCACTAGGTGAATGTACCATAAAAAGGATACCTTGTCGGGATATTAAGTGGAAAGTAATGATTTAATATAGGTAGTGCGATATTTGTAAGGGCCATATACATGTGTACTGCACTGATCCTTCAAAAATCAATATTGCTATACATAAATATGTAATTATAATATGCAGTACTGGTACATAAACTATGTTTTAATGGGCACTTACCTAGTAGCCTATATATTGTGGAGCCGATTTCAAACAAACGTAGTCATGGATGATCATTCTTTCCTCATATCACTCCCCCCCCCCCCAAACCAAACACCACTATCACCATCACCATCCTCATCCTCATCCTCCCCATCCACAGTCATCACTCACTTACCTTACATACACCACCTACCGTACCTCCTCTTCCTTTCCAATTAATGCAGGACTTGGCCAAGTGTGAGTCAGAGATGCAGGCGTGGGAGATGGCCTTCCAGAACTCCGAGGCTTGGTTCGAGGAATATGTAAGTGCCCCCCTGCCTTGTCTCGTCCCCATGCTGTCTATCTCCCAGCTTTTGTTAATGTTGCATACAAAAGGGGGCCTTTTGTGTGCAATATTGAAACTGGTGGATAGAGGGTTTGTGTTTTAGGAACTTGTAAGTGCTTATTTCTTATTTCTTAGTGTATGAATTGAGTAGGTAGATTGTTGAATTTGACAGCCAGATGGGTGTGTAGTTCTTTGGGTTCCTACCTAGGAAGAGTGGCTGTAACTGAGAAACTGGCCAAGTAATGGATACTGTCAGCTACAAATTTAATAATTTTCTCTTTAGCCAATTAGAGACCAATGTAATTGAGAACATATGTTAGTGTTGGAGTACTCGGAATATTCCTAGTATCTACACGCACTCACATACTATGTGCATGCGTTCTACACATGGTACTTTATTGATCATTGCCTAGCAACCAAAAATTTTAATTTATTACCGGTTATTCACTGCAGCACGACTATGATGCTATTAAGAACTGGTACAAAATGAAGGCAGATAAGCACCCCGACATAATGAAATACATCCCCTCCATTGGCTCCACCCACGAGGGAAGGGAGATGCCAGCTGTCCACCTGACTGCCTCCAAGGATCCAAACAGAAAGAAAGTCTACATGCAGTGCCAGATTCACGCCCGTGAGTTCAAAGTGTTCCACAGTGGCGTAGTGGCTACTAGCTCTTCCTCATGCCCCCTCCCTCCCTCCCTCCCAGTATTTCACTGTGGAAAGGGGAAGTTTTTCTGCATGTGACAAAGATAATTAACGTATTATAGTGGACAAGAAAACATTGGGGATGTATTATTTTTCTGGTGACTTGCTCTCTCTTTTTCCAGGTGAGTGGATCACTGGGGCTACCTGCATGTACATCATTGACTACCTACTGAGCGGCTATGGGGTGAAGAAAGACGTGAAAAATATCCTTGATAACATTGAGCTGGTTGCTGTTCCATTTGTCAATCCAGATGGCTACGTGGTGAGTGGGTCCAACTTAAAGATACATATCACAGCTATTAGTCTCATTCATCCCCAGTCCCTTCCCAGCTCATGCCACTCCTCCTACGTTATAGTTTCGAAGGCTAGCGTGGCATACCTCTCGCAGTGGCCCCTATGTATGTGGTTTTGTACTGGTGCACGCCTGCTTTCAGCTCTAGGTCACTGGGGTGGTTCTGAGATGATAATAAAATCTCTGAAACTGAATGCTATCATGTTATTTTGTATGGAAGAGTGTTTGTTTGTCGTGCTGTATTAAGCTCTCTCTCTCTCTGTATGTACCCCAACAGTACACTTGGCAACATGACAGACTGTGGAGGAAGAATCGCAACAAGTATGCAGGAGCACCATGCACTGGAATTGATATCAACAGGAACTTCCCTTGGGGGTTCAAGAATGTAAGATAAGCTTGAGAGATTGTGATGAAGTGATCATCATTCCTTCACTCTCCTTCCTCCCTTCTCTCTCTCTTTCTCTCCACCCCCTCTAGAAACCCCTGAGCGATGCATGTGCAGAGGACTACCCTGGTCCACAGGCCATCTCAGAGCTGGAGACTCAACACATCATAAACTTCTTTCGTCAAAACGCTCCAATCGTGGGAGCCATCGATTGGCACTCGTACGGTCAGCTGATCCTGCGTCCATGGGGCTACACCAACGCAACAGCTCCGGATGAAAGCTGGCTCAGCAAACTTTCCACCGAAATGGCCAACATTATCAAAAAGGTAAGCTATTTGTTGGGGATATAATAATTATAATATTATGGTCAGGATTTAGATACTCTTAAGAATGATTGATTTTACTATAATATGCTCTGGTCTAGTTGGGTGTGCTGCTACGTATAAGTGCAAGGCCTTATAAAAGGTTGTTCATTGTTAAATTTGTGCTCCTTTCCTCTTTCTTTCTCTCATTAGCAACCCTCAAAGAGTGAGTATACTCCCGAGAGGTCAACCGACCTCTATCCGTGCTACGGCATCGGAGCTGATTGGTGAGTCTATTACACAAGACTAAGTTGCCTAATCATCCATTGCTAATCTATCTGCCGTTACTGTATATACCGGTACTGTGATCGTGACATGGTGTGTAGCAAAAGATTGTTATTTTAAAGGGACTTGCTATTGTGATTAAGGTTAATTTCCCAAATCAAAACAATGGATACCGGGTACTGTATATACTACACAACCATAGCATAAAAACTCCCCCACCCCCATCCACACTCACTCGGTGATACTTGCTCGCTTGCACACGTGCCACAGGTTTTATAGCGATGATGCTGCCAAGAATAACCAGGGGATCCGACCCGTCTCCTTCTGTATCGAGCTCAGAGATAAGAGTGGTTACTATGGATTTGTGCTCCCAGCTGAACAGGTGAGGAGGCACTGCACTGATCTATGAATATTATCATCCACTGCCAAAATTAACTATTTGTCACACCTGACCAAGAGCTCTTCAAACAATGATCATTAGTTGCTCAAAAATTGAAGAATGTCATGCACCCCCTCTTTTTTTAACCCACAGATTCTGCCAACAGCTAAAGAGGTTGTTCCAGCCTTTCTCTACTTCATGGAGCAGACGGTGGCCAATCCCATTACCTACACCCCCATGGAGACCAGCAGGCCGTCGCTAGGGAACCTCTTTGCCAGGTTCCTTTCCGACAACTAGCTAGAGGGGGGCGTACCAACCGCTCTCGACTGACTGACTGTGGTGGTGACATCGTTGGGAAAACTGGGAAATCATACAATTTTTAGTTCACTGATCAAATCATATTTTCATCCAGATTTAATAATTATTGTTGGTCTTGTGACTACATATTAATTTTTGGGGGGGGGCTTAAACTTCTAGTAGCTGCATATAGATTGTGGAAGGGAGACAGTAGTCGAAAATTAAGCATGAACACAGCTACAGTAGGCAATTATTTATCGATTGAATCAATTGCAAGGCTGTAATAAATAAAAAATTTAGATTTTGGATTGGAATTGGAATCAGTTACAATTTGATAAATAATGAGATGATTGAGAGATCAGTTGAGACTATACCTTGAGTTAGCTGAGCGAGCCTATAAAAGCTTCAGCAATTTACATAGAAATGAGGTGATTATAAAATATGAAACGGTATAATAGCTATATACCACTACTTTGTATACATGTGCTGCTGCAAACGATTTACGTACAGGTACATTTGACCTTCAGTATAGTGAGTAATAATAATGGATGGAGAGCTACTGCTCCACAAGTCTGCGGATGTCGCTCACTGTTAACACGCTGTCGCACTTGTTGCTGAAAGTTAAAAAGTTTGCCAGAAAAGTTAAAAAGTGTTCACTTGAACACGAACCCAATCCCAGACTCAGCAGTGCATATTGGAAAGAATTAGATACCTCAAGAAAAAATTAAAACTTGGCAGTATAATATTATAGAACGGATCCCCTTAATTAAAATGGAGCTTTATTTATGGATGTACTGTGGTGCATGCTTACTCGATAAGAAACTCAGCTCTCTCTGGCTTGCTGGCAAGGAGGTGGTGAAGCTTCTCCTCAACTGTGTTCTCAACGTAGAACCGATGGACAAAAGTGGGCCTGTGGTACAATAATTCAAGAAAAGGAGAACATTACACGTATACAGCATATTGAGTGAAAAAATTTTGAAAAGTTAGAAGGGGCAAGGATCAATAATTTGGAATGCTGACTGATATTCTTTTTTTGGGGGGGGAGGGGGGGGGCTCTAAAATAATTATAGGCAAATTGATGATTGTGCATCCTACTTTGTTTGTCCCATCCTGTGCACCCGGCCTATAGCCTGCTGCTCAGCACTGACATTCAGCAGAGGCTCAACGAGCAGCACGTGGGTCGCCTCGATGATATTCAGACCCTTGGAACCGGAATGGAACGGGAGAAGGAGAACGTTCACTTCTTTGCTCGTCTTGAATTCTGAGAGGTTTGCCTGAAATCGCTTGTTATCTGATACAAGGACTCGGAAATAGATGTTATTCTCGTTCAGGGCACGACCAATCAGATCAAGGACCTCCTTCCACTAAAAAGAGATGGAGGTAATGATGGAAAGGTATAGATACATGTACATGTAGGTCATGTGATTATCATGTGATTTACTGTTGAGAAGACGAGTGCCTTGGCTCCAGGATCGTTCTGTTGGATGCCCATAAGTGTTTTGACTATGGCAACAACCTTAGCTGAATGGCTTCCCTAATAAGGAAGGTATACATGTACAACCATTGTCACAGACATACAATTTTTTTTTCGTTTCAAGATTCCCCGCCTTTTGCTAAAACATTACAGCCATGTATGTAGATGACAAGGCTTCTGTTAGAACACTCTGCTACACTAATCCAATCTATACAAGCAACTACAAAGAGGATACATACATGTAGTACATGTACATGCATACTTTGATGTCGCAGTCTAGTTCGTCCTCAAGAGTTGACTTGATGTAGTTGACCTCTGTAGAGAGTGTTGGCTCGCGGCAGAGGGGGCACCTCAACGAGACACGCCCACTATGGCTGGCCGGGTTACGCTGGACCAGCGTCACGATGCAGTCGATACAGAAAGGATGACCGCATGTGAACACACCCCACTGTCAATGTGTATGTGTGGAAAATTAATGTGCAATAGTGGAGTACTATTTCTGTGAATAAGAACTATGTTACACACAATTGATCATAATTATTATGGTGTCAGTTGGGATTTACAAAGTGCGTCACAATACAAAAATATCATTTTGTCACAAGACTAACACACGATAGCCGTAAAACTCCCTAGAAGGTACTGTTGATTGTTATGCTTACCTCTCTACCAAGCTTCCCAGTACAGATGAGGCATGGATCAGTGTTCTCCCCTTTCTGCTCTGGAGTCTATCAACAAAAGAAAACAGAATGTCATGAGAGAGAGATAGAGAGTGGGGGGGGGGGGGGGGGGGGGGGGGGGGGGGGAGGGAGAGAGAACTTGCCTTTCCTAGGTTTTGGAGGTAGACCAGTTGCCCAAGATACTTCCTGAGGTTTGTCTTGGCTTCATGTAGGTCAGCACGACAATCCAATATGTGCATATCCAACTACAATTAATTTTAAAAGATCACACAATTGTCACATGATGGTCGTGTAACACTAACCATGCATGGGTGCACGGCAAATGGAACTTCATCGAAATTAATCAGTATCTCAATGGGTGTCATGAACCTGATCCTGTTTGCTGCCTGTCTTAGTTCATCACAGTCGCTGAAGTGTTCATGGAGGGCCAGCCACAGCTTCCTTAACGCTCTATACTCTTTCTTCAGCGAGTCCAGGTAGCTCAGAAGTGCCTGCCCAGACTTGAGGAGTTGGCGGGGTGCCCCTGCAATAAACTTTCTCATTAGTGTCTAATTCTCAGTATGGAGCATGCAACAGATAAGCAGAATTCCTCTACATTATTTTTCTTAAAAATTGTTAGATGATACAATGTCACGTTTTCTCACCTTTGTAACGAACAAAGGAGACCATAGCCTTGATGATGTGCTCCAGATCACTCATTCCTCGAGATCCATCGCCATGCTGGGACCTGTGGGTATCACATGATCATCATATGACCGACCAATTCCCCCCCCCCCCCAAAAAGTGTGAATACCTGATCAATCCATCCTCTGCAGCCTGATATCGAGAGAACAGCTGATGTTCATAAGCAATAGTCTTGTCCTCAACAATGCACAGGTCGCATCTGAGGAGAAAATAAATAATATTATTATGGTACCTCAAAACTGTCAGTTGCTGGTACTAATTGTTATGTAGGGGAAATCAATCTCAGGGGCAGGTAATCCTTGTGCTCCATACACTCTAAATAAATCCCCAAACTGTCAAATCTCATTGAAATTTTTTTACAGATTTTTACATACTTATCCTCTGGTATATCGTCACTGTCCATGCTGTCGTCAAGGCGGTGGTTCTGGATGTGACACATCCCCACGTGGGCAATGAACTGCGGGGTGGGAGGGGACAACAGGGCCTCCAGTCCAGACAACACCAACTCACGAGATAGCTGCAGAAAAGTTAGTCGGGAATATGGGAGTATATTATTATACACATGTACGGGAGTCTTTGTATAATAATGGGAGTTCCTCTCTTACCTTCAGATGATCTATATCTCTAAATAGCTTCATAGAAATTCCTTCAACTTGTTTGAATCTAAACAACAGATTACATCGTTATCCATTAAATATACTCTTGTTCATATTGTTGAACATACTTGATTTTAACAGATCGGTAAGGATCGTCATTTGTAGAAAACTCATTGTTGACATGCTCCACAAGGTTTGATCCCAGGTTGCTCTCCACTGCCCACCTAGTCACCGATAGCCACCAACACTCACTCGGATTCTGGAATGGAAATGTGATACAGTATCATAAACATAAATTCATACATAACAGTGGCACAGCTATATCATAATATGTAGCTTACAATAGCTGGTCTCTCTTTTTCCTTTTCTTGTTCAACCACAGACCCTTTTGTTGCATCCAAGGCTCCACCGTCACTCTCACTCTCTTCATGGTGGTCTGTATCAGACTTTTCCTCAGCAATTATTGCAGGAGACTTCCCTTCACCTGATTCAATATCACCACTGGTGCTCTTCTCTCCCTCTCCATTCTCTTTACACCCTGGCTCATCTTTCCCAGTCTGTTCATCACCTGTATCTTCCTTAGAAGTGGAATTTTCGGACTCCAGTTGTTTCTGAGCTGTGGCAGAGTCACTCTGCACGTCTGGTTGACCATCTGTACTAGTATTTTGCTCCCTAACAGCTTCACCCCCACACTTTGGGTTATCCTCCCCTGGTCTGGTTCGATCATCATCTGAAGAGCTTGTCTCAGCCCTGTCCTTGTCCTGAGGTGAAGGACTGGGCTGATTATGAGAATTCTCTTTTGCCTCCAATTCTTCTGGTAGCTCTCCAAGGAACTTGGCCTGGTTCTTATCAGCCTAAAAACGTCATAATCATAGGTAATTTTACTCTATGAGGGTAGACAAAATGTAGCTAGCACATATATTAAGCAACATGTACTCTATGTACATAAATTTAATGTGTACCTCATACTTGGCTTCTTCAACAGTCTTCTTGCAAACCACATAAGCCTCTTCTGCCGCCATCACCTGACCTCTTGACCTCTTGATAAACTCTGACCTCAGCTCCTCGGCTTGCCGATAGAGCTCGTCCTCATTCAGTGAGTGAAGTTCACAATCATCATCGTAGTCATAGCCATAGCCATGCATCAGCAGCTCTGCCAGGTTCTCCAAGGTGTGGATACGCTGGACTCGATCGCACTCCACATCGTGGCTCTCGTGCTCCTGCCACACCTTCATGGCGGAGTAGTACATTTCCATCGCTGTATATTGCTGGGGGGAGGGAGGAAGGGAGAGAGAGAGAGAGAGAGAGAGAGAGAGAGAGAGAAGGGAATGACTTTAAAGGGACAAATATATACAAGTATGCACAATATGACATACATCTTCCTTGAGTATGTGGAGGCCAGCCAGTCCATTGTAGGCAGACACCTGCATGCGGAGAGCGTCCCTCGTCTGACCCTTGGTGTGCTTAGTCAGCTTCTTCAGCAACGTGGGCATCGACATGCAGCTAAAATATAACAAAAATACCCATACATACATGATAAGGTAATACAATAAGTATACATGTAGGTACAGGTACTGTAAAAGTTAGTTTCTTTATTACTTTCTGTCACCGATGTTGACTGGTAAGTAGGAGCTTCGCACGATAGAGGGATGGCAGCAGGCTTGCCTCAGAGAGTGAAGGGGGTGCATCAACTAGGAAAAAAAAAACACGCAAAAAAACATGCGAGTACACAATGAAAGGAGAATAAAATTGTCTAGTATGACAAACATTTGATGCTATATACCTTGTTGACAGTTGAGTTGAGGAGAGAGGAGAGGGTAGTGGTGTCTTGGTGGAGGCCCGAGACCGCACGCATTAGATCCTTGGAGCAGATCTCTTGCTGTCTGCGGTAGAAGTACCTCTCTACTGAGCTGAACGATAACCAGTGAAGCTCCTCAGTCTGTTCAGGCAGTCCCAGCTGGAGAAAAAAGTAAGTTAACAATTCTCTCTCTCTCTCTCTCTGACTCCTTCCTTCCCTCACCTCCTTAGCGACATCAGCTTTGCTGGACCTCCACAAGATTTTTGAGAAGAGAGAGACCATGACTGACTCGCGTCCATCTAGGAATGGCTTCCACACAAGTTGGTTGTACCATGGCAACAGGGAGTAAGGCTCCACCCCCAGAAATAACACCAGTCCATAAAGATCTAGCAAAATACAATTTTTTTTCAATTGCAGATAATAAATACAGGATCCTGGCTTACCCAGGAGACATTTCTGAACTGGTGTTCCAGTAACACACCACTTGTTCACAGCAGTCACCTTCATCATCATTTCGGCTGCCTATGAGAACAGATAGATAGCGGAGTGCATAAAAATAATACTATAGTGTAAGAAACTTGAATTTACCTTTGCATGAGTACTCTCCACCATTTGAGCTTCATCTAAACATACCTATATGCAGCAAGAAAAAGATATTGACTACTTACGATAAATATTAAGCTCTGCTCACCCTCCACCAGTGGACTGCCGGCAGTGGGCTGGGGTAGCAGACATATCTCTTCCTGTGTCTCAAGTTCCAAGACACCTCTTGACTAGTGGCGTGGTAGAACTCCGTGCGAAGGGCCTCGTATGTCACCAGGACGATGTCATAGGAGGCTAGCTCAGCGGGGGACACATAGCCAGTAGCACGCTTCACACCTTCATACAGCTATGTCACAGTGAGTGTACATGTACATAATTATATAAATTACTAGCCAGTATATAATTCACCGAGTCACCAAGGTTATTGACGACCCTTACCAAACTGCATAGATAGAGTGAACTTACCATGACCTTTAGTGAACCAGGCTCGGTATGTTTCTCAATCTCCTCTATCCACTGCTGAGCGATGGACTGAGGGGACACTATCAGTGTAGTGCCACAGGACATTGGCTGCATAAAAAATTGACATAAAAATAGCATCAAAAATTGAGAATAAAATAGCTTAATTAATCTCAACAACCAATTTGCCCAATTTTTAGCAACAGTCAGAACTTTTTCTACCTTTTTTAGCAGGCAGCGCACACAGACAAAGGTAGAGTCCTCGGCAGAGTCGAAGCCGACACACGAGGAATGCTGCCAGACAAGGCACCTCTCACACTGGACAAACTCCCGGCCGTACTGGTCCTCCCTCATGGCCCCACACAGACACTGAACCTCGTCCGAGGCAAGGGCAATCGCTGATGCGTCATCCTTGCTAACTGGCTCAGGGTTAGAATTCTGTGCCATGCTAGATGTAGTACTTCCCTCCATAGCAGAAGTAGAGGCTGTTTTGGGATCGGCTGCAGTAGTTGAGGTATCCATAGCTTCAATCTGATTGGTCGTTTCGTTGTTCTTGTCCGTTATTAAGGGCGGTTGCTGATTGTCCATGGTGGTGGTCATTGGCTCCTGAACTTGGGGCAGTGGATGAGCCCCTGGCCATTTGTGAGTCATCACCAACGCTAACACCTCGACGGTTTTGCCCAGGCCCATTTCATCAGCAAGGATGCCACCTCTTGGCCAATGGGGCTCCAGAAATTGCTTAGTAGTGAACCTATGTAGATAGACATAATTTGCGAAAATTCATACGTACGGGAAAGGAAGAGAGAGAGGCGAGAACCACTTACTTTCCACTGTGGGCATTGAAGTAGACTGCACACGGTAGCCCGTGCTCAAGTGTTGGCAGCTCCTTCCACAGCATGTGAAGTGGGCGTGGCCCAGCCACCTGTTTCTCCTCCCCCTCCTCCTTCTCTAGCATCCACTGCACTCCCTGGCGCTGGTACCCTCTAAGCTCAGCTGTTAGACCAAAAATGGAAGAGAGATCTACCGTGCTTTCACGTGCAGGAGGAGAATTCTCTTTCCTTTTCATTTGGACATCTTTGTAAAATTTTTCCATCTGTCCAATGACAGTCAAGCGTTGAGAGGACCTTCTTGGTGCTGTCGATAAAATAATTAAAACCAAGGAAAGTAATTAGAAACCTCATGACCATGTGATAAGACCACGTTGCCAGCATGAATAAGTTCAGAAACCTAGGTTTACACACGGCAAAGGCGTTAAACTCCACATTGGTAGATTGGCAAGCTCATCAAGGTGTAAGCTGGCCACCAAACCAACCTCACTCACTCGGGGAGTCATGCAGCAGTATAATTTGTGTGGTCCACAGATGCAGAAAGGTCTAAGTTCTTGGGATATCACATGCATGTACAGCACACAGGGGCACATACACAGTAGCAAAAAGAGCCACTGGCTAGACCTGAATCAAGATAATCTGTCATACATAATTATTACTGCCTGTACTGAGGTTACTCTTGTAGTGAATAAATAATGATACAAGGTGTTTAAGTATGGCTACCTTCAGGCATGAGGCTCCCCTGTTGAGCTGCAACCATTTCTGGATACAGTGCCTCCACCAAGTTGTTGCAATGGGTGCTCCCAACTGTCTTCTTTGCAACTTCCGAGGGATTCCCAAACTCACAAAGCTTCTCCAGAGCCCACAGCTCCAAGGTAATTACAGGATTCTCCCCATCGTTAGGAAGCTCATACGCCACAACGCCCCTGATGGACGTTTTCAAAAGTGCCCGGAGAGCCTTTCGCGCTTCGGAGGACTCGAGACGGTAATCCATCGCCACTTCTAGATGGGTCACATTTTCTCCGTCTTCAATCTTCAAGTAATCGGTAGCAATTTCATACGCAAAGGTGTTCAAAAGACTCACAAGAGAGATTCGTACTGCTGGCGTACACCTACTGTCTAGAAGCTGCTCCAAGTCCGGACAAGGTGACGTCAGCCGGAGATTAAGCTGTCCAATCATCACAGGGGTGGGGAGGTCGGACATCGGGTTGACCTTTGCACCCAAGATACGAGCGATGTCGTTGTGGAGCATCTTGTAGTGAAGCAGTGGAAGGGAGATGTGAGGAACTGAAATGGAGAATGGCTCCTGGCTAACTCTTGGAGTTGCACCTTCATCCGATGGCTTGACATTGCCTGTAAAGCAAGTAAAAATTATTTTGCAAATTAATTATTTATCATAAAAAGTACCCATGTCACTTGTGCCCTCCCCCTGAAAAACTAACAGGTGAAGAACGAGACCATATTGCATAAATTTTAGCGTAAACGCGTCAATGGGTGCATACACCAAGTGACTATTCGCGCCTGTATTCACAACTCTCGCCCGAGTACATGTACATATTAAATACTATTAAAAAAATTTCGTTGAAACACTCAGAGCCCGCCAAAATAATATTAATTTCAAACACACAAAAGCTTACTGAGGTTGTGGGCTCCTCCAGCGTCGTTAGCAGTGTTGCCTATCTCTGTCAGTGGCTGGACAACGGCGGCAGCCAAGTCGTGAGGAAGACGTGCTGAGTCAGCACAAGCAGTGAGGCCCACAGCTGTTGTGAGCCTCGAGCTGGGCACGAACTGAAAGAGTTCTCGTCTCTTGGCGGGGCTGTTGGCGTCCACGCGTTGAGGGTTGGCTCTCTTTCTGCCAGGCATGGTGCTGTGTTGTCTCCGAAACGTCCAACAGAGACCCAGTTGGCATGAGTTGGCAGCAGTTTGAATAATTTGGCGCGCTTCTACCGCGAATTTATACCCGCGCGCGCGCCGGCAGCTGCACTGCCAGTGCCACTTCCCAGTCCCCGTGCAAATTCCAGACTCGGGAACGAGACCGAGACTAGTATACTACCCGATTGCGCATGCGTACGCGATGTTTGTTCTCGTACGGTAGAAGGAGGTGGGGCTGAGAAATTCGACCAGACGGTATTTATAAAGAGGGAGGATTTATAAAAGAAGAAACACTAAAACTTCGACAGTAAGCTTACAACCGTTTATAGATCTACCGATAAAAGATGGCCAAGCTAGTAGAGATGGTGCGGAGTAGCCCTCTCGTGAGGCGACGCACCTACGACGTCTTGGATACGGAAAATAAGGACCCGTTCCTTCAAGGCATCCACTTCAACGCCCACTTCATTGCCTCCGTCGAGGTAAAGTCGAAAAAAGACTCTCCCGAAGTCCAAAAGAAAGTCAAGGACGCTTTCGAGTTCATGCAAAAGACTAAAAAAGCACAGCGCAAGGTGGTAATCACCGTGAAATCAAACATGGTCAGCGTGAAGGATATTGGTTCAAAACTCACCGACGAGTATCCCATCTATCTAGTGGCGTACTGCGGAGCTCATGAAGAATTCGAAGACATCTTCTTCTTCATCCACAAAACCAATATCGATAGAGCCATGTTTGCAGAAATTTTCAAAATGTCTGATCCTTCAAAAGTCAAGGCACTGACACTCACCACAGCAAAGGCCTTCAACATTGCCTACAAAGGCTGGATGTCTACAAAGAGCAAGAAAGAGAGAGTATCGAACAAAGGCTCTGAGTCTCCTCTAGTGCAGAGAAAAGCTTCGGGAAGCTTGCAAAAGATAGCACCAGGGATAGCGGCATCGGCTTCCGTGGGTGGATCTTTTACTCCTCCCGCACCGAGAAGAGAAGATCCAATCACTAAAGAAGTTAAAGAAGCAACCAAGAAAAGACGTGGTTCAATTGATGACGATCTCATAAAATTCGACATCGGAGGGGGACCCAAGGCTACCAATCCGGCCGTGATGCGCGTCCAGGCCCAAAACGAGAAGACGGGGAGCACTCACAATGTTTCGCTGACGGACGACTTCGATCAAGAGTTCCAGGAGCTGGCTGAATCTCGCTCGAGGCCGGATCTCCTCAGCACTGATCTGTCTTACGATCAGACAGATAACTTCAACATGGACAGCATCAAAGCCTACATCGACAGCATTAACGGTACCCCAGGAGATCCCGTTCAACCGGTAGAAGAACCAGTGGATGATTAATACTACAATGTAGACTACCCACCTCAAGAGGGTAGGAAGTAATAATAATATATTGTGTTGCAGTACATTTATAATAGTATGCAAGTGTAGCTAATTATTATTATTATCATCTATTATACAGTCGTTTTGAAAATTGGCTTTTTGCTTTGAATGGCTTTTCCATTTGATCTGCAATATTATTACAAGGCTCATACGCACCCATCATCACTTATTATTATTATTATTATTATACGCCACACTGGTTAACTTTGCTTACTCAGAAATGACTTCAAGTGCTCTTGCGATACTTAGAGTCTCTGCATGCTTTGCGCCATAAGACAAGCTGTAAACATGCCTAGCCTGGGGGATATTAAAGCAGTATTCATTATACACTGATTTGCATCACAGAATCACAACAACAGATGCCAAAAACAGTGCAGCTGCTTCGCATTAAGAATGCTCTAGCCGTGAATATTACTCAAAATGATGTCATAACTGGTCAAAAGTTGCTGTGAATAGTACTACCTTTTCAAGATATTTCCTTGCTTGTGTGATCTTTCCCCCGGAGAGATAGATGGTTGCTAGGAGCTTGTACGAGTGACCGACCTGTATTAGCGAAATAAGCGATGATTTCAAACGTTCAGTAATATATTTTTCATCGCAAAGTATATAGGATTACGGATGCAAATTGCCGGCATGGGCGATCAAGTAGCTCTATATACCCGCACCTCTAGACTGGTCTCTCCAAATGTTTTCTTTTTTGCAACAATGACTTCTCTAATGACTTCCTCTGCCCTCTAAATGACGTATTATGATAAATGTAAACAATGAACTCATTATGATAATAATTATTCTACTATGACTGTACCGTTCTTGAGCGTTCATGCGAGGATAAGTATTGACAAAGTTCATCCTGTTAGACAGAGAAAAAGAATATTATTATTATCATACTTATGATAGTAATGTTAGCAAAATATAAGAACCTTGCAAGCGATGGTGGCCTCATGTGTAGAACCATACTGGGATGTGTAGATGGAGAGAGCTCTTTCAATTTGCTCTTCGGCAACACCTACAAAAAATATTGTAGCATGATTTAATATATTATACCCACTAAGTAAGTATCTCACTTATACTCTCCTCAGAGACAGAAACTGTTCTGTGGGCTCTTGAGAGTCCCATTAAAATCTCTGCCACGGGCAATGATTCTGTTCCATGGCTGGATAAAGACAATTAAATCTTAATAGTACACAGGCTCAGCAAAACACATAACATTAAAAATTAATAATAATCACAAACTTATGTTCAGCAATCTGGAGAGCTTCTTCCAGTAGCCTGAGTGCCTCGTGTGAATTAGATGTCTGAATTTCAGCCTAATAATAAGTTATCATTGTAATCATTGATGATTGCTTTAACATCATACAATGTCATACATACCGTAGCTAGAGATCTCAATAAAGGTATGAGGTTACTGCTTCTCGGGCCATGTGCAGCTTTTGTGTAGTCAAGCGCCTATATTAATATTATAATCATGAAGGAGAGAAAAAAAGTTCTCCATGGTACTCTAAAGATTACCTTTGTGAAGCAATCTTTAGCCAACTCGTATTTCTTCTGCTTTAGCGAGAGCCTTTAATAATTAATAATTATTAGTTATCCAGAAGAACAATAATTTTAAGCCAGATTATTATTATACAGGTGTATTTACTGTCCCATTCCAGTGACAATATCCAGATCCAGTTGAATATCAGCCCCACCACTGCTGGCCAACTTGCTGAACTTCTCCGAGCATTTCTCAGCCTTGATTAGAGCTCTCTCTGCCTCAGGCAATCTGTGAAGAAGATACCACACAACTTTCACATCAAGTTGGCTATATCAGTTAAATTGATGTACTTTTCCAAGTGTGTCAGAGCTTTTCCTATGACACAATGTGCCAATGAGAGTTGATAGATGGATTCCGGGTCTGGATCATGTGATGTCATGTGACCACTTGGAGAGAGCAGTATATCACGCCCCTTTGTGGCGTGCATCAGTGCTTGTTCATGCAGATCCTTGAGCTGCTGGTAAGATCTCGCGAGCTGGACGTGCGTCTTTGCCAGAACCCAGTGCACATCACCATGCACGATTCTAGCGAGGGCAGTCGATCTTATCCAATGTTCAATGGCCATATCAGGATCCTGTCGGAAAAGGGGTCACGGTGAAGATGTGCCAGCAGCTATATATACAGAGGTTGAAATATGATTTACGTTAAGATTGGCTGCTTTTTCAGCCTCTTTCATGGAGAGCTGCAGAAGGATGTCTGGTGGGGTCATAAGGTCATCTCCACGGTAACTGGTAGACAAACGCTCCTCCACGGCTGGTTCATCCTCAGCGAAATTCCTAAATTTATGAAACACTTTATCCCCTAGCTAGTCAGAAATTCTACTATAATTATTAAAAACTCACCAAGCCACTTTAGATGCTCTGTTTTTGGTGATCTGTGCAGCCTTGGTGTGCAGGTGTGCGTCCAAGTCACTGGATGGCATCACCACAGGGCTCCTGGAACCCCTCCTCCTCCCACCGCCTGCATATGAACACAGAGTAGATATATTAATTTTCATTACTGCTTCAATTAAATCAATCTTACTCGACATCATGATCTTGTGTACATGTGTGATCCGACCGATTGTTTGTTGACTCAGCGAAGATGGAGCAAGAAGGCGTGGCTTGTAACTAACCACGCCCCCATTTCACGTGGCTTTTTCTGGTATGCAAGGCATGGCAAGACACTTGCAGCAAGCGTTCTCTGTCGAGGCTATAAAGCTACACCTACTCCGTCTTCAGCCCGTAGCAGGTCTCAGCACTACCAGCCAACTGCTCAAAAAATCCAAGGTAGATTAATATTTATACTTCAATAATGAAACGGTCATGTATGAAAAATTATATAAATTTTTGATGCTGTTTATGATAGCAGGAGACAATAGTGATTAGGAGGAAAGGTGAGTTCTTGTTCGGTGTGTCTCCGTGCCTGGCTGCCCTCAGGGCTAACAGGAGGAAGATACACGCCATCTACATGAAACCAGGCGTCGCTCAGAGACAAGGAGCAGCAAAGTCGTAAGGAGTATTTAGTAACGCTACCTCGATCCTAGTGTAACACGTACCCCCCTCCTCCCCAAAGTCGCCTGCAGGGTCATTAAAGTGCTAAGGGATGGATAGAGAAAAATGCTGTACTGGATATTATACCAATATTATTAGCGATAATTGTTGGGATATTCAGTGACAATGACAGTTGTTGTCAATTTTGGAGAATCCATTCTAGTATTGCTGCATCTTGTGTTGATTTTGAAATAATTGCCTTCTTATAATTATTGCAGAGTGGCTCAGAAGGTGGTTAGGGATTTAGCCATGAAGAAGAAGGTTGAGATACAGTATGTCGACAAGGCGGCTCTTGAGAAACTCTCTGGGAACAAACCTCACCAGGTGCGAATTTAGCTTAACAATATTATTATTATGCTGAAGCAGGAGAGATTATGACATCTAATATTCCAGGGCTTTGTGGTGGATGCTGGTCCTCTAAGCTTCAAACGTATGGAGTCCTCAGATTGCAAAATGTAAGGAATACCAATCTACAGCGTCCAAGCTGAACGATGGTTAATAATAATAATATTATTATTATAGTTCGACTACGATGATGGAAGAGAGTCCAGTGTGGTTAGCGTTGGACGAGATTCATGTGAGTAATTTATTATAATTTTTAGTACTCAGTGAATCTGATATAGTACTATGTTGCATGATACTTAGACTTTGCATACATACAGGATCCCATGAACCTGGGGGCTATCATCCGCTGTGCTTACTTTCTTGGAGTGGACAGAATCATCACCACTGCCAAGAAATGGTAAGCTATCCGATTACAGCATAATTGTTATTATATCTAGATTCACCAGTAAGCTTTCGATCTGGGGCACATCTCAATTAGCAAAGTATTATTATTGATGTATTTTTAAATTTACCTTGCTAGGTGTGTATATTTTTATCATTCTCTGAAATAATATGACTTGTAGTTGCCCTCTGACCCCAGTTGTCAGCAAGGCCAGCTCAGGAGCCATGGAGACGATGCCAGTCTACGCTCTGAGTGGGTGTGGTTTGGAGCACTTCCTGTCCGAAGCCAGGGGGAATGGATGGACTGTGCTGGGGACAGTGGGCAGCGAGAGACTGAAGGAGAGGGAGAGGCTGGGAGAGAAGAGGAGAGAGAGTGAAGGGCAGGAGGAGGAGAAGGAGAAGGAAGAAAAGGCTAAAGCTAAGAAGCCTCCTGTGATGGACTGCCGTCAATACCGTGCTAAAGGGCCAGCTATTATTGTTCTTGGTAAGATTCAACCATTGATCACGATTTTTTCAGAGGATATGACCATCATTCCCATTGTAATTTTGATCGATTTGCCATGTAGGAGACTATTCAGTGAAAAGATTACAATGGAACGATAATATATCCATATAATATTATTATTGTGGGATTTTCTACACACATACACTTGTGCAGGCAATGAAGGCTATGGGCTTCACAGTGGAGTTGAGAAGATCTGTACAGCTCTGCTAACCATAGCTCCTAGGAGGGAACTGCCACAAGAACTTGACTCCCTGAACGTTGCTGTAGCAACTGGAATTATCTTACATTCTTTAGATTATAGTATTATAACATAGAAATTCTAAATCATCATCATCAACAGTGCTTAGAGTTGAAGGCGTGGCTCAGCATTGACCACGCCCCCACCCTCGTGGAGCAATCACGATCAAACTCGGATGGCATTACGACGTTTGCGGCAATTGTTCTCCTTCGAGTTATACCTTCGTCTTCAGTCTGTCGCAGGCCTCAGTACTACCAGCCAACTGTTCAAAATATCGAAGCCCAAAGCGGAAACGTTCAAATTCAATCACGAAGGAGTATGCTAATAATATTTAATTAGGCTCGACCCCCCCCCCCCCCCCCCCCCCCGGGAAATATGTATTATGAAAAGTGATTTTTTTTTTTTTATGTCTTGGTTTCAGGAAGTCATCCAGATTTGGAGGAAGGGTGAGTTTCTCTACGGCCCAGGTCCGTGCCTGGCTGCCCTCAAGGCCGGCAGGAGGAAGATACACGCCATCTACATGCTCCAAGATGACACTCGGAGGGAGGGAGCAGTGAAGGCGTAAGTATCTACGACTTCTATAGCACACTAGAAATAGTGGTGGTGGTTATTATTTCAATAAAAGTTTAGTTATAATATTGGCGCTCTACTTGCATTATAAATTTGCATCACCCCCCCCCCCCCCCCCCCCCCCCCCCCAAGAATACAATAGCAGCACCCTCTAGTCTATTTTTACTCTTGCATATTTGTTATGATGTACAGATTGGCTCAGAAGGAGATCTTGGGGTTGGCAGAGAGGAGGGAGGTGCAGATACAATACGTTGAAAGGACAGTTCTTGACAGTATCTCAGCCAACAAGCATCACCAGGTTCATTATCATCATCGAATAATGGTATGATGGGATTACAGTGCCTAGCATAAACTAGGGACTTGTATTGGATGCCGACCCTCTCCAGTTTGAACCTATGCAGCTGTCAGACTGCAAAATGTAAGTCTGATTACCAGTGAGAATTTTCTCATCATCAGAGAATCGTGTTTTGCAGATCAGAAGCAAAGAGAGAGGAAGGGCCATTGTGGCTGGTGTTGAACAAAATTCATGTAAGTGGTTCAGTTTTTGACGGCTAGCATTACTACCAATAATTTTTATTTGTTTAGCTACCTATGAATCTGGGGGCCATCATCCGCTCTTCCTACTTTCTTGGAGTTGATAGAATCATCACCACTACCAAGTATAGGTAAAGCAGCTGCTATATACCGGCAGAAATTTTTTATGTTATAGAATATTATTATTTCGTATCTTCAGTTGCCCTTTGAATCCAATTGTTAGCAAAGCCAGCTTGGGAGCCATGGAGATGATGCCAGTCTATGCTTTGAGTGGGTGTGGTTTGGAGCAGTTTCTATCCGAAGCCAAGAAGAATGGTTGGACTGTACTGGGGATCGTCGGTAGTGAGAGACTGAAGGAGAGGGAGAGAGGAGGAGGAAAGAGAAGAGAGGAGATGGATGGAGGCATGAAGGAAGCAAAAGCTAAGAAGCTTCCTGTGATTGACTGCCATGATTATCGAGCTAAAGGGCCAACTGTAGTCGTGCTTGGTAAGGATAAAAATTTCTTCAATGAGTTATAATATAACTAATATTAATAATTTTAATGTTGGAAGGCTCATACGTGTATAATACACCTGCATAATACCACACACACATGCATGCAGGTAGTGAAGGTTATGGTCTTCAAGTTGACATAGGAGCTGATCTTAGGAAGGTGTGCACAGCTCTACTGACCATAGCTCCCATTGTACCACAGGAGTCAGGCTCCATGAACATTTCCGTAGCTGCTGGAATCATCTTACATACTTTACAAAACAGAAAGAAAATAACTTAGAAGCAATAAAGAAAATTATCACCATTCTTGCAAAAAATTTAATAATAGTGCTCGAGTATTTCATCATAATGACATTGTGCATGGTATATATCTTGCATGCTTTAGTGTGCCAGCCTAGGATCCACTGGGGTTATAGTTGGTAAAGGTCGTCAGGAGAAGTATTAGCCACGCCCCCATTTCACATGGCATGGCAGATCTCATGGTTGAAGCGATTCTTCTCCCTCGAGGCTAAGCTACACTTACTCCGTCTTCAGCCCGTAGCATGTCTCAGCACTACCAGCCAGCCGCTCAGAAAATCCAAGGTACGAACAATATCTTGGTATTCTTTCTGCTGATTCATATTAAAGTTGTGTAGCTAATGGTTTCACTATAATTTTTCAGCCAGAGGAGGAATCCACTGAGATCAGTGCTGAGGGTGAGTTCTTGTTCGGTGTGTCTCCGTGCTTGGCTGCCCTCAGGGCCAACAGGAGGAAGATACACGCCATCTACATGAAACCAGGCAACCCTCATCTGCAACGACCACCAAAATCGTAAGTATTCAAATCTCCAGTGACCTACTAGCTTTGTGCCTTGCTTTACAATGTTTCAGTATTTTACAACTACAAAAAGCCTGGGGATATGGCTGAGCCCTTGGAACGAGGCTATAGAGCTGGGCATAAAATTATGCTTTTGTGTACAGATTGGCTGAGCGGAAGATTGTGAAGTTGGCGAAAAAGAAGGAGGTGGAGATACAGCATGTCCACAGGAGGGTTCTTGGTCAGCTCTCGAAGACTCCAATTCATGAGGTTAGCAGGTCTTCGAGCCTTCCTCGTACCAGGCTCTCATTCCCCCTATAAAGATAAGCTTGGATGTATTATAGTTATTATGAGGCTGTCTATATTATTGTTTTGATGATCTGCTATAATATTAATAATAATTGTATGAACACAATAATTATTGATGCATGAGATTGCAGTGTCTGTCGTACCCCATAGGACATTGTAATCGATGCTGATCCTCTCGACTTTGAACACATGGAGTATGCAGACAGCGAAATGTAAATCAACAAGTCAAATTATATTACAGGAATTCACACAATGCATTATTTTTCAGATCAAATGAGAAGAGAAAAGAAAATCCATTATGGTTGGTACTGAACAAGATTAATGTGAGTGATTAAACTAGACAATGTCGATATTGTAATTAACACTTCATCATGCTTGTCACTGTATTATATTATTATGGCAGGATCCGATTAGCCTGGGGGTCATCATCCGCACTGCTCGCTTCCTTGGAGTGGATAGAATCATCACCCTTGCCACAATGTGGTGAGATTTTTTGTCACTACCGTATAGCCGGAAATATTGGCGGGAATTAAATTTGGCGGTTGAGCCCAAAATCGCTCTTGCAAGAATATTGACGGATTTAAATTTGGCGGTTCGGTACGGGATCGACACACGTATATATGCGAGTAGGAAATTTTGGCGGGTTTTAATTTGGCGGTTGTAATATAGACCGCCAAACCGCCAAATTTAATTCCCCGCCAAATTTTCCGGCTATACGGTATCAATATTTTGGTGTTCGTTATTAATATTATTATGTTCATGTGGTGATTCTTCATTATTGCAGTTGCCCTCTGACCCCAATTGTCAGCAAGGCCAGCTTGGGTGCCATGGAGACGATGCCAGTCTACGCTCTGAGTGGGTGTGGTTTGGGCCACTTCCTCTTCAATGCCCGGGGGAACGGATGGACTGTGCTGGAAACGACGGGCAGCAAGAGACTGAAGGAGAGGGAGAGAGGAAGAGGAGGAGGAGAGAGGGAGGAGGGAGAGGAATTTTACAGAGATGTGGAGGAAGCAAAAGCTAAGAAGATTCCTGTGATTGACTGCCGTGACTACTGCACTAATGGGCCTACTATAGTCATACTTGGTAAGGATAATATTGTTGTACTATAATAATATTATACAACAAAAAATATTTTTCAGATGATCCTTTCTCTTATAATATTATTATATAGTCCATGTCATTACATGAGGGCATGGATATGCATCCCAGTTGCTATGAATGGGTTATGTACAAAAAATTCATTGTGTAATAGTTGAGGAAACTCCCATTGTTGTACTACCGGGGGGGGGGGGGGGGGGGGGGGGGTATATATGAAAAATATTTTTCAGAGCGAAAAATTTCTTACAATAGTCCGTGTCCTAACCTGGAGGGCACAAAAGATGCCCTCTGCTATATATATATACAAGTTCAGAAGGCCCACGATTGGTCAGAATTGCAGTGCCGTGTGCACAAACAAGGGTGGTAGGTTCAAAGTTTGTGCTGCTACATGTGCACTGTACCATACAGCTAGGGAGATGATACTGTTTAGGTTTTCTCTGAGTATGTAAGCTTAATACTGTGAGTAACTTAGTGCATATTAGCCACATTATCCCATTTTTGTGACATCAAACATACTGGAAAGAAAAAAATAGTCCCAATCATCCCTCCCCACCCCCCCTCCCACCCCACCCCACCAGGCCGAGTCGCCACAGCTTCAGTGATCTGTACGGAGTGACACTGCAGACATTGCCGCAGGCATGCTTCCAGGGATGGGGGGTATGTATTCAAGGGAGCTCCTGGGCGGCCCCTACAATGAGATCAAATACATTGATGAAATAAAAAAAAAATTATAACCCCATCCTCCCATCGACCTTCCGAGCTCTAGGCTGGAACGCTGGTCAGGGTACACTGCAGACTACTGCAGCCAGTTAGGCTTCTGTGTCACAGCCACAGGGGACCGAAGTCAGCCTATGGTGGATTACCAGGCTTTGTCCAGGATGGGGGGTATTCGAGGGAGGAACCTGGGCGACCCCTAAGCCATATATGCCCAGGACCATGTGCAGTTTTCAGCTGCGGATGCCAGAGGGGGTACCCCTGACATCGTCTAGCCCCGATAGTCCCTACCGGAAAATGCTATTTATTGAGCTGGGACAGGAGTAGCAAAACGCTTGTGGTTTTCAAACGTATGCACGTATACGTCACCGGAAGTAATTAAGGGCTATGAATATCATTAACTCTGTACCGCGCGCCGTATCTCTGCAACGGAAAGAGCTATGAAGCTGGAACAAAAACCAAAACGTAGCTCTTGAGCAAACGAAAGCAGCTACCATGGTCCTGAATATGTTAGACTGTGCCATAGTATACAAACCAAGTTTCTTCAAAGACATTTTTATAATAAGCTCTCATGACATTGTATGGCACAATTATACTAGTTATGGAGCTGGAATGAAGACCAAAATGTAGCTCATAATCAACAAATATATTTTTCAGACGATCAGTGTCCTTACCTGGATTGAAACATTACTGTGAATAACTCATGCACATTATCCCATGATCATAACATACTTGTTAGCATAAGCCATAATCTATTTATGTATGCATAAGTTGTCAACAATCAATTTTAGTGGTATAAAAAATTCATGATCTATATTATTATTATTATACAGGGATATCAAATGCACATTCGCACACACACACACACATCACTTTGCACAGGTAGTAAAAGCTATGGGCTTCACACCGAAAGCAACGTGGAGAGGGTGTCCACCGCTCTGCTGACAATCACTCCCTCGAGGGAACTACCGCAGGAATTCGATTATCTCAACACCTCCGTAGCAGCGGGAATCATCCTACACTCTTTACAGAAAGGAAAGCAAACCTCAATCACAAAGAAAGTGTACCATAGTAAAAAATAAATATCACCACTATTAAATTATTTATCTCAAAATAAATATTTCATCCAATCTCTATAAAAATAAGACTTAGTACAAAGTGGGATCACTACATGTTTGATTTAGGATTGGTACTTGTGTCCATGCTGTCTCTATCACCACCTTCAGTTCTGGGCTGGTCACATGACTTTGCCTTTAGGTCACATGACTCCACCTTGTACATGGCCATGTCTCGCCTGTTTGGTAGGAAGTGTGGGAACACGGTCGGTTTGACGAAGACCCCTCCTCTCTCCACCCCGTCCTTGTAGGCCTGAAGGATCATCCTGTTCGTGGAAAATGTCTCTGGGTCAGCCAAGTACGCATCAACCTGCAAAAAATAAAAAAATATATATCCTTGATTTTATGACCTTTTTCATTGCTGCTGCTAGAAAATTTTACCCATCCAACAGCAAAAAAATTTATGAGCTGAATAAATAGCACGCAGATGTGAACGACACACAAAAAATTCCTAATCCCCCCCAGCAAATTCTTTCTAATTCAGAGGATGGTGGTGGCTTATCGTACTATCATAACAATCAAACATGCTCAGTGGTACAGTGTAGATTCCCTCACATCCATCCAGGTGGCATCTGCTATCTCCGCTGGGTTGATGGTGATGTCCGTGCTGAGGGGCCTGAGCAGACAGCTGAAGTAGATGTCGCTGGTACCCCACCGATACTCGTGCATGTGCCGGAACGTCAGCATAGCCACAAACTCCGTTCTCACTCCAGTCTCCTCTTCCGTCTCTCGTATCGCAGTCTGCCACAAGTTCTCACCTAAGGTTATACATGTCATATTGTTTAAAAGGCTTAGCCTTCACGACCACCTCTTATCTTTTTATTTGCTGGTACTAAATTTAGCGATTTGCCTAATTTTCGCTAAAAATGTACTGCAAATATTAAAATTTTCAACATTTTCGAATAAACAGAATGACATTGAAAAATCACTAAAATGAGTACCCACTATATGCGCTGTTTCCGAAATCAGCTAAAATTTGTACCCGCAAATAATTATAGCTAGTCATGCAATTCCCCAGGCCCCTGATCTTTGGAACTCCAGGACAAGGCTTTTACCATAATAATTGATTGGGGTGCCAAAATCTAGCCAGGGAGCATCTAACCTATCGAGCTAGAGCCTTCCTGGCTTATTGCTATCTTGTCTCACCTGGTTCAGCCACGCCCCCTGGTAGCTTCCAGTGTCGTATCTTGAGACTCCTCAGCCACTTCTCCTGTACCACGAGTACCTCGTTTCTATCGTTAATCACACACCCAGCAACTCCTGTGGACCAACACATCACAATAATAATTGTACCATCAAAAATTAGTGTCCCCCCCCCCCCAAATCAAAATTTAAAGCAGGATAGGAGGAGGCGTGGTGTGGGTGGAGTCTGTAGCCACATCAAAGCTTTGGGGTTCCGCATCAAGGGAAGTTACTTATTGCCTAATTAGGTATGCCAGGGAGAATACTGAAGTACTATATACCTTGCGGTATAACTTCACTTTCACTATACCTATGTTATGGGTGGCATAAAGTGGCAGTGTGCTCTCCTCGTTCACCGGCAGCCATTGTGTCATCATGACGTAATCAGAGTGAGCGTGGTGGAACGCAAAACCTAACTTGAATAGAAGGGGGAAAAAGGAGCCAAAGATTGATACAAAATAGCACCAAATAAATGCTTTTTGTGCTAACTTTGGCAGCAATGGGGACTAGCTCAGCTTGGGAGAGTGGTATCTTCACCCACACACCTCTCTTCCCATCACTTCGCCATGCTTCCAGCGACGCTGAAAAATTAGAGATATACAATCACAATTTTTCTTTCTGATGATGCACATGGGATTCTCACCTGCCAGCCTTTGCTGAAACTGGTCTGGAGTTAGCTCCTTATAGTGCTGAGGCCTGACGATAATACCGTTGAAGCTGCAGATTTTTAAGGTCAAGATACTGTCCATGACTCAGCAAATTCATTCAAATCGCAATGGTTCAGGCATAACTAGCCTCGTACCAGGGCCTGGGTACGAGGCTAAGGCATAACCTAATTTTATATATTCACCGCAGAGTTAACTCACTTATCTTTGTCTCCATCCAGTAACGGAGCAGCTGCAGCTGCTTCTACGCGTTCATCCGCATCCATTCTGATCCAGCTCAGAGCTAGTGACCTTTCCACCTGTTGGTGCACGTTATTTGGAAAAATGCTGACGTTGCCAAGTGCTAACTCCTCCCACGTGTTGAGGCAGAGAACAGCGTGCATTGGCGAGAGGGATGAGGCTGGTTCACAGAAGCATAGACAAGACAGGGAGTGGGTGAGTCCTATCTATAAACCGTTCTATCATTCTCTGAGTTTCATTTGTTGTTGATGAAATGCCTTCAGGCAAGTTGTGATGATTCCAGAGGAGCCCGAGGACATGTGGCACGCCTACAATCTGGTCACTGTGGGAGACAGCGTCAAATCAACTACCATCAGGTACACACCACGTATTCATACACTTACGTACAGTCATCCAAGCTTCATTTCAAGGATATTGTGTTATTAGAGTCAATTAACACAATTGACATGTTTCGGATTCCACATCACTGTGGTACTACTATAGATTTACTGTATAGAGAGAAATTTGGGCAACCTTTATGATTTGGCGATTTGGTGAAATTTGCCAAATACATGTACATAATGCTGTGCACTGTATGTGTATGCTCATTAATTGCATCATATTATTGTCTTTTTCTCTCTCCTTAGAAAAGTCAAGGATGAGTCAGCGACGGGGTCCAGTACTAGCAACAGGGTGCGGACGACACTCACTCTCTCTGTGGAGGACATAGAGTACGACACGTCAGCCTGCCAGCTGCGGGTCAAAGGTCGGAACATACAGGAGAACCAATACGTCAAGGTCAGCACCAAAAAAATAGTAATTTTAATTTTGACAGGTGCGCTGTGTCTACACAAAGTAGGATTTCATGCAGGTCCTGTATACAAAATCAACAAAAAACGTCCCTTGTAGCTATAATATACACACATACACACACACACTCTCTCTCACTCACACTCACAAAGATGAAGCCTATGGTGGTAATTTGAATCTTTTTTCCCCTCTGTTTTCCTTTAAAGATGGGGGCGTATCATACAATTGATCTTCAACTGAATCAAAAGTTCACCCTCGCCAAGGAGCACTGGGACTTTGTCGCACTTGACAGACTCGGTATGGGACCTTGTGCTATATTCTATTCCCATTCCTCTATCTTTCCATCCACCCTCTAGACTTGGCCTGTGATCCTACGAGAACTGCTGACGTGGCAGCTATCGTAATGCAAGAAGGTACAGTACATGATATATACGTTTTTTTTTTCTTTCGACTTGTGTATGTATGCAACGACTAATGATAATCTATTCATACAAATTATATTTGCTTACTTCCATGATTGTTTTTCTCGTAGGCCTAGCCAATGTGTGTATCGTGACGGCCTGTATGACCTTAACCAGAGCTCGGATAGAGGTCAACATACCGAGAAAGAGAAAAGGATCATGCTCGGATCACGACAAGGTACATGATTATTATTCTGTCTGTCTTAGTTTGCTACCAAATAATTACTGGTATTATTATGTTGCTGTCGCAGGCACTTGGGAAGTTCTATGATACATTGATGCAAGCGATCCTAAGGCATATTCGATTTGACAGTAAGCGATGAAAGTCTATAATATTGCAGCAGTTTTAGCAGAAGCTTCGGTGATTGTTTTATGTAATCCATTTCTGCAGTTGTCAAGTGTATACTGGTTGCTAGCCCTGGATTTGTAAAGGTAAAAGCTTGTGTATGCATTTGAATTATTACACCTCAAACTTTGGAAACAGTAAAGCTACCATCGGTATTGTAACTTACATAGCCCCAGCCACGACTTAACATTGTGCCTGCTCATAATTACTTGTACACACTATGTAAAGAGCCCAGAGCTTTTTTCTTTCTTTTCTGCTGGGATAACTGTTGGCATCATTCATTGATTCACTGTTCTTCACCCCCCAGGACCAGTTCATGGAGTTCTTGATGGGTCAGGCTGTGAAACAAGACATCAAGGTTCTTCTCGAGAGTAAACCAAAGTTCCTCCTGGTTCACTCCTCCTCCGGACACAAGCAGGCGCTCAAGGAGGTCCTCTCGCACCCCTCCGTCACAGTCAGACTGGCCGATACAAAGGTAGGGAGGGAGGGAAGGCCCCAGTGAACTCACATGTACCCATCCATTGTTGTAAAGTTATGTCAGAGTATGCATGTGAAAAATATTAATACTAAAACAAGGCATAAGTAATAGATATTGCATGGTAGGGAGTGTATTATGGATTATAAAGCCCATGACCCCGAGGGCGCAGCCCGAGGGGGAGGGGCTTTATAATCCATAATACACGTGCCTACCATGCGACATCTGATATATATCCTGATTGGTCAGTTTCTTAGTGGTTGCATTTATCTGGTAGAAGTTGTTGGCTGGCATATTTTTAGTGCAGTGCACTATGGTGTTCACAGGGGATTATAATTGCCTGGGGGAGGTCAATATTTTAGTTATAACACCCCTGTTACCTAGGATACAAGGGTGAATCAGGATATATTAGTATTATTATGACATCGAAACTCAGCCCATAAATGTGCCTTTTTGCTGTGTTAAGTTTCAAGGACTGTATATTATTCTGACGTATGCAGGCGGCTGGTGAAGTGAAGGCATTGGATTCGTTTTACAGTATGTTACAGAGTGAGCCAAACAGAGCCTACTATGGGTGAGGTTTTAACAATATTGTATACTTCTAGTGGGCAATATGCTATAATTATTATAATTGGCTATAGGATCAAACACGTGGAGAGAGCGAATGAATCGAATGCCATTGACACACTGATGGTCACTGATGAGCTGTTTAGGTGAGGGGTGACAAGCTGAAGGGTTTTTACCCTCTCTCTTCCTCCCTCCATCCCCCCCCCCCTCTCTCTCTCACACACACACACACCATATCGTAGATCAGCTGACATTCCTACAAGGCAGAGGTATGTTCAGCTGGTTGAGAGTGTGAAGGAGAATGGAGGAACTGTCAGAATATTCTCAAGTCTACACATCTCAGGAGAACGTATATGATTAGTCATAGCTTCTTGAGGCACCTACATATAAAATTTAATGGCTCTGCTTTTGCTGGGATTAGGTTTGCCTGAGCAGGCAATGGGATGATTGCCCCTTAGGTTTGGGATTGAGAAATTTCATTGTCATTATTGTGGCATTGCGTATATTTGGTTGTATATGATTGTACACCATTGTATACATGTCCCCACAGAACTAGCCCTGTTGTCTGGAGTGGCTAGCATTTTGAGATTTCCCCTGCCTGAGCCTGAGGACAGTGATGCCAGTGACCACGATGACGATGATTGATCACACTGAATCTGAGAGTGACCAGGATGACCACTGATCATGTTACATTACTATAGTTATAGCCAATGTCAAACTCTTATTGCTCACAGCTATTTTCTGTTTCTAATTATTTATGTACACTCTTTTTTATCCTCTGATACTGATCACAAAAGTTTTTTGCAAATAAAAATTTATTATTGAACATTAAAACACACCACACATACAAAGACAACAAAATAATGTCATACAAGTACACAAATAATTAAGAAAAGGAGGAGGAGGGTGAGGCTAACTACTAGTACTTTTGTGCGAATGTGAAAAATACAATAGCTATAATTGTCAAAATTGTGATATATACAATGCATTGTGAAGAATTGTTACTAGCATGATTCTGTATGCTGCTTGAGGCAAGTCCTAATGTGCTGACTCAGCTCCCCCACCTCCCCCGCCCACTCACACCCTCCAGGAGAGTGGGGACAGTGAACTTGAACTGCCCGCACCCTGCGTCTGTGGAACTTGTCCAACACTGTGGCCAGGTCTGGCTCCTTGCAAATGGGGCACGGCTTTCCCTCGCTCTTCAGTCTAGTCACAGCTCTCTGGGAGAGGTGGTTACCACAGCACACTGTCAGGTGAGGCTCAAGGAGAAGTTCAAAGGTCACGGGACAGAAGAAGTCCTCCGAGGGACGCTCCACAAAGTCCAATTCCTCTGGGAGTGAAGTAGTGGGCTCTTGGGGTGATGCTGGAGGCAGCTGGGGAGGTGCTTGGGCTGAGTGACCTGGCTCTTCAACAGCCCTCTCACTGTCTTCCTACAGGAATATAATCCAATGAAATTGTGGTTCTTTACACACAGAATGTAATTCGCTCCATGTTTATGTTATCAGCTGTATAGAATTGATCTACCTGCACAGTTTTCTCCATCATTTCTTCAATTTTCTCTCTCATTTCTTTGCTTCCATACTTCTCCAACAGATCACAAACGGCTTGTTGGTTGTTAGCCTTAGCAACTTCAAATGCTGTCAAGCCATTCTGAAGATATCATGTAAAGAGATGAAAAATGGTGGAATGCCACAAGGAGAAGAGAGATAAAGAGAGAGAAGGAGAGGGAGAGAGAGCACCTGCCTTACTGAATGGAGAATGCCTATTGTGGAAAAATTACAAGGGCTATTACCTTGGTTTTGATATCCAGCTGAGCACCATGTTGGATAAGAAGTTCCACCACACCAGCACCACCCTCCTTACTTGTGAAGATAAGCGGAGTCTCGTTATACTGAAGGTGGCAGATTAATTATAATTATACAACATGGCACTATAATAATTTTATCTACCTTATTTTGAAAATTGATATCCGCTCCTCTGTTAATCAGGGTCGTAACTACCTTGACATGTCCTCTTCCACACGCAGGAAAGAGAGGAGTACTACCACGCAATTTCTGTTAGAAACAGAAGTATTCTGATCAATGTTAGTCCATAAGCTACATGTATATTATTCAGGCTAGCTATAGCCTCATTCCAAGGACCTGGGTAATCCCTAGCCTCGTTCCCAGGCTTTCCGATATATGAAAGTATTGTTCATTTCACGTAATAAAATCGCATATATAAAATGAATAGGAGGGGGAGGCTAGGCAATCCTACTGAAAAATGGGTAGCTAAGTTCAATCAGACAGTCAAGCTCAGTGTAGCAGTGGATAGCATGGATCCAAGTATATTATGCATCAATGGCCCAACACATTCCAGTGCCATGCACTGCTAGCCAGCCTGTACTATACCTTGGCTGGTAGGTCAATCCTGGCTCCTCCATCGAGGAGGAGCTGAACGACATCGTCACGGCCCTCCTGACTGGCCATGTAAAGGGGAGACGCACCTTGCTGCATCATAGAGAGAGATCAATACAAGCTTGTTGTGCATGTGTGAAACTATATACATTGTTTTGAATATCAGTCTTGGCTCCATGGATGAGTAACAGTTGAACAACTGCTGTGTGTCCATCATTGCTTGCGATGAGCAACGCTGTTACTCCTTTCTGTACCATAGAGACATGAAGGGTAAGGCACATCCTCCAATGACAATGCCACTCTCCTAGAAAATGCCAGGGCTTCGTTTAGGGGGCCCCCTAGTATTATCACACACATAAAGCCAAGAAATCGCCTTAACATGAATGATAAGAGCGTTCAAAGTTTAGTGCCTGAGAGTGCACCAAAAGCAATCTGAGGGAGTCCAAAATGCAAAAATTTCCTGGGCCCGGGGGAGCATGCCCCCAGACCCCCTAAAGATCACGTGCTTACATACATGTAAAATAGTCTTGCCCCCCCCCCCCTTGATCTCGTACTAGCTTGCTGTGTCCCCCCATGGAAAACTTTCTAAATGAAGGCCTGAATGCTCCACCACACAATCTCAATCTAAACTGAGCACACCATTCTAACACACAGGCTGGAGGAACAAAATTATTATGAATGATGGTGGAGCCGAACAGGCAATTGTGGATAAAAGGTCGTCAAAAATCACCTTGGGCCATTTGAACACTAAACACCACACACTACAGCTGTCTTTTCCCCACTGCTTATTGCATGCAAGGCAAGCAAGGCTTATCAGAATGTATAAAGTGGCCAGGTTATGTTGGACCATTGATAGCTAGGCTGAACAACACCATCATGGTTGAAGGGAAGGGGCAAGGGGCGTGGCTCCTCTATTCCTCTGCCTATCAGTGTATCAGCTCAGTGCCTGGCACAGTGATGATGCACATACTACACTGTAACAACAGCCCTCACCTTATTCTGGTAGTCAATCGCTGCTCCCCTCTCGATCAGCAGTCGAGCAACATCTACATGGCCTTCTTGAGAGGCAATGCCCAGCGCTGTGAACCCAAGATGATCCTGCATGAGTTACAAACATGAATATTAATGGTATACATATGTACATGAGAGAGACAGTCATGTGCATAGCTAGTGAGCACTGGTAGTACATGTTACAGTGATAACTCACATTGGTAGGAAGGTCTATCTGTGCACCTCGATCAAGGAGCAGCTCCACACACTCTAGGTTACCACTGATACTTGCATCATAAAGAGGATGATGGCCAATCTGTAGATTTCAATAACATACAGCAATTAATGAAAGTATATTATGGTCACGTAAACTTGTTTTTTTTTCTGTCAAGTATGAGACATTTCTTACAAAGTTATCAGCAGTTTGAGAATGGGACGTCAGTACATGTAGCTAACTACTAGTGTGATGTATTTCATCATGGGGGCGAGTGTTCGCGAGTTTGCGTGTGCATGATACACGTAGCTATGCACAAATTATGCAAGGGACATCACGATGTCAGCACTCGCGTCTCAGGTTCTATGAATCTGGTCGTCCTTTTATTTATTTTTAAGACTCAACTACTTAGCAATGGACTTGTAAATGTGAGTTTGTTAGCGTGCCACAAGCTGGAATGTACCGACAAAGCTACTGTGACATACTGATCTGTTCGTTCGTCGCTTCCATCCTGAGCTGTCTTTTACCGTGCTCGCTCTCTGTTGCTGTCTTCTCCGTCTATTTCGTTCTCTCTAGCTAATGTTGGATCCGACATCCTCATTCTTGGACCTTTCTTCCCGACTTCTCGATCTCCTTGACTTCGATCATTTGATTTGAGCATGCGCAAATAATTGGCAAAGAGGCGTGGCCCAATAGAGAGCACGTATTATTTCTGCGCGCATGCTCAGTCAGCCAAAATTGGACACACGGACAAACGGACACACGGACAGACGAACTTCCGGCGAGCGATCAATGTGGGGCTCGCTCACGCTCGCCTCCAATTATTACTACATATAAGCCCTTGGTATAACTAGAGCTCTGTAGAGCACATATCGTGTGCGTGCATTGCGCAATCCGTAGATTTACTTTGTGTGCATGGCTATTATGAATTTCAAATAAATAGTGGAAAATTAATGCTGCTTAGTTGTACTGGGGTGTCCTGGTGACAAAAACACTCTGCACCCAGACCTAGTCTGGCTGGACTAGTAAGATATGATTATTACCGGTCAATAAATGGGATAAAATGATGTAAGACAGCGAAAAAACATCTTCTGTCTCGTTCTTAACCCTAGGCAGTACCCAGGGGAAGCTACAAATCGTGCAAATGTTTCGACCACACCTACATCGGACACACCCACCTAGTACCTGATGAAGTCTATTGCGCATGCTCAAGCTTCTGGAGTCTACTGCGCATGCTTGAGCTTCATGCTTCTAGCACAAAATTAATGTCATTTGTGATCATGGATCTCAGAAGAGAACGAAAACGTTTGTGAGTAGTAAGAGATTAAAATTCAAAGAATAGAGGCCTCTAAGAAGAGGCATGGCCATGGGTGATATTGCCATGGCACGTGGGGTATGTGCTCTATGAGCTCTAGTTTGTTGTAGTAATTAGTATAGCTATCATACATTATGATTTGGTTCCATAGTGCTTCGGATTTCAATCAGCGGATCCGGATAATAGCCATAGTTAGCGCAATAGATGGAACATTCAATGATCTTGATCAGTCATACACTTGTGTGCATGAACAGAAAGCATAATGGGCACGCATTAGTAGGCACTATCGATAGGCGTAGCTATGGTGGCCAATAAAAAGGCACTATTTGTAACGCTCATGGACCATATTCCTCAATTTGACGCACACTTTCGGCGAATTGAATTGATTAGTTATGCTTATGAGTCATGTAGATGCCTACATTTCGAGATATGGTGATTTTTGTGCTAACGACAATGACCACACAACCAATTACTTCACCCTTTGCGCACGCGCACGGGGTAACTATCATAGAGAGAAAAATGATACACGCTTATTGTGCATGTGTACACATTTTACATACATTGTCTTGAATATCAGTGTTAGCTCCATGGATGAGAAATAGTCGAACAACTGCTGTGTGTCCTCTACGGGTTGCAATGAGCAATGCTGTTTCTCCTCTCTGTATCATAGAGACATGACAATGCTACCCTCCTAGCAAATGCTTTATCACACAATCTCAATCTAAACTGAGCACACCATTCTAACACACAGGCTGGAGAAATAAAATTTATGATATTGCTATGGATGATGGTGGATACAAAAAAAATGAAGTGGGTAAAGGGATGTCACAAATTACCACACCATGGTAGACCAAACATTTACCCTCTTTTCCCACTGCTTCTTTCATGCAAGGTGAGTAAGGTATACGTAAAATGGCTGGGCCATTGACAGGCTGTACATAATAATTTCAGTATAGCCCTCACCTTATTCTGGTAGTCAATCGCTGCTCCCCTCTCGATCAGCAGTCGAACAACGTCCACATGGCCTTTTTGAGAGGCAGCACCCAGCGCTGTGGAGCCAAGGTCATTCTACATCAGTTATAAACATGAATACTAATGATATACATACGTACATGAGAGAGACAGTCATGTGCATAGCTAGTGAGCACTGGTAGTACATGTTACAGTGATAACTCACATCCTTAGGAAGGTCTATCTGTGCATTGTGATTGAGGAGCAGTTCCACACACTCAAATCTACCTTTGAAACTAGCAGCATGAAGAGGATGATTACCTGTCTGTTAATAAATAAAGTATACAGTCACAGATTAATGCAGCATCAGTAAAATGGTCACTACAGTGGTTGCTGATAATTGATAGAACATGAAAATTTAATATCCATGCCTATCTCTGTGCATGCTTATAATAGTACCATGATTATGCTAACAAAACGCAAGATCTAATTAGCGCAAGAAAATTCACGTTTTAGAACTTTTCATAATGTAGAGTGTGACAACTTTTACCAGAAAATTGCGGGAAAGTTATGTTTTTTAGCTTGCGTTCTATTAGCATAAATGCGGTAATACCCAGCTACTGTATACAGCTTAGCCACAGTGGACTTACTTTGCTTCGATAGTTGACTAGCGCACCTTTCTCGATCAATACAGCAGCCACCATCACATGACCTTCACCACAGGCTGGTATCAAAGCCGTACTACCATATTTATCCTGCATGAATCGATACAAATGTCACATGATCACGACTTGGCTTGGGAACACTGAGGTTAGTCTCGTTCCCAGATCCCATCATGCATGCGAGGAAAGGGACGAGACTACACTGAGGTAGGGTAGCTACTAGTTTAGCAAGCTAAACTCTGTCTTGCTGGTTATGAAATCACACCCACTAAATGGCCAGTGAGAGAGGGTTTAGCTCGCTAGATTAGGACTAGCAGCAGAGCCAGAAAAATTGTAGTTGCTTACCTTATTGGGAAGATCAACTTCAGCACCATGTTGCAGAAGGAGCTGAACGAGCTCCGTCCTGCCATAATAACTGAGACAATAAAGAGGCGTGCGGCCGTCCTAGTGAAGAATAGACCCAGTAAAGTTCTATGCAGGCAGGATTGTTAATAGACTACCATGCATCATACTTTATCATAGATGTTAGTCTCCAGTCCGGGCTGGCCAAGGAGATCCTGAAACTCCCTCACATCACCAGCTGCACTGGAACACAGAACCAACAGCCTCTCTTCATACTCAGCCTGTAGATAATGAATTCATTCATATTAGATGGTGACTGGCATTGTGTCAGGATGCTATCTCTTACTGCAGTGGAGTAGAGTCGCTGAGTGCCCACTGCGACAGAGAAGATGTGCTCTCTTTGGTAGAAGCTTCTCAAGCTGCTGATGGCTGACTTCAACCGGGGGACAAAGATGGAGGGAACCACCCAGCAGACAACAAACGAGTTCTTTCTTCCAACTCCAATCAGAATCAGGATAGTTTCCGACAGCCTAGTCTCATTGCATAATTTCTTTCGCAGGTCATCCAGCTCCCGTAGAGTATACGTCTTTGGATCTCCATCGATCACTGCCATCAATTTTTCAAAGTGAGGAGGTATGTCACCTCGGCCAGGCCAGTGGTCCATCAGTTGGAGCACAGTGGTTTGAGAGAGAAAGCTCTGCATCTTCACAGCGTAGGCTGACATGTCTCGCTGTAGCTGGTCACTCCCAAACTCTTCAATGAGATGACACATCAGGCCATGATCCATGAACGTGAAGTGGAGGTTTATGTGGTGAAAGATTTTTCGAATGCTATCTGCACTTTCAAGAGTGTCCAAATTATCGAAGACAAACTTGTGGTACTCAGCTCGAAGTGCAACAGGCAAGAGGGTCAGTGAGTCAACCAGCGTTTCGGGAGACATGTCACTTCTGGCAGTCAACTCGGACAGAAGTTTTCGCTGCATGCTCGAAAACTGCCTCTCCAGCATCTTAATGCGCTCACCAACTACAGTGATGGGAAAAGAAACTGTAACATGTAATAATGTAGTACCGACGGCCGGAAATTTTCACCACAAGAAAATTTTAATTCTACCACCTGCTCTTGTTTGGCGAAATTTTTATCCATAAACTGATTGAGGTTTATCATAATTTGGCAAAAGTGTATGCAAAGGTACATGGGCTGGTGACAACAAAAATTTTCGGCTAGTCTGTCCATATAATGTTATTAGGACTCCCCTCAAATTGGCGACTCACCATTTTCATCTTTTCCACCACCACAAGGCTTCTCCGAGTCAAGTATGGTTTCTAAGATGGGAGAAATATCTGACACCGTGTACATAAAGTTATTAAAATCATAGATTATATATTCCCCTATATATTAAATCTATGTTAAAATATAACGTACTGTATTCAGTATTGATCTTCTCCACAATGTCGGTGAAGAAAGGATCTTCTTTGAGTACGGCAACGAAGTCATGGAACACTTGAGCGGCGTCTTTGACTCGATCAGCGAGGCAGGAGACAAGCCTGGAAGCTTTCTCCTGGTCAGACACGCCCCGGGCGGTGAGCGCCCAGCTGTGTACGTCCCTAGTGACCCAGCCCTTCTCCAGCAGCTTGTCAGAGACAGAGAGATTGTGCTGAAGCAGATCAGTCAACCCATGGGCACACTGGAGCAAAGCACGGTACTCGACGCTCGCCATCATTTAATAGGGGTCATGCGCCACACCCTTCAATCGCGCGATGTGTGACACATGACTGTCCCGTTGTCATATGAAAATAGGGACCCCCCAAATTGAGGACGCCGGGTCCCCGTTTTTTAAATTGGGGACCCCAAAATTTTATGACACCGTGACCAACGGCGCATGCTCACAAGCCAAATTGTAATATACATATACACACAGAAGCACATCTGATATGAAATTAAAATCAAAGGGGCGGGGGTGGCAGTGTCTTTGGGTTCAGCAGTCCTTCAAAAATCTCCCCCAGTCTATCATCCTCTCCACTGCACAGCCTGGTCAGCTCCGAGAGGACCCTATCATGCTGACTCAGCAAATTCGACGCAATATTCTTCTGCTTTGGCAAGAGATAGTTCCTGTGCCAGTAGAAGCCACACCTCATGGTCTGCCGCTGCTCCCCCTCCTCCTCACTGCTTTTCTTCAACCACAGTCCCTTCAACTCAATCGGAGAAGCAGATGGCGTACTACTGCTCCTCGGCAAAGCCGCCACCATAATCCCGCCCTGAGTATCTCTCAGCTGCTGCTGTCCTCCACTAGTACCCACACCCTGTAGCTGTAGCTGTAGCTGTTGCTGATCGTGCTTCTCCTGTGTGTGTCTAACCTCCATGGCTCTTGAGGTCCGTCCACTGCCATCACCATGATGGCTATCATAGTAGAGTGCTTGGTTGTCGCTGACTGGGCGGATTGGGCTGTTGTTTCCGGCTTGATTAGCGGCCGTGGGGGAGGTGATGGACTCACAGACGGGCTGGATGAGGGAGCAGCCGCTGTGGTGGATGTAGAACCTCGACGTGATGGAGAGGAAGTCTCCAGGTTGGTGTCTCGGGGAGAGAATGTCGTCAGAGTCTTTATGTCTGCTTCCAGGATCAAGGAGGTATCCAGTGCTGTGTTATTAAATTTTATGAGAGGAGAAAATTATATGCTATTGCAGCATGCAAAAAAATGAAGTGAACTTTTTACCTGTTAATAATCTCTGAGAGCACCCTAGCAATTAGTTCAAATTGCGGTAGTTGCTGGTTAGGGATGGAGGGAGGGAGGTGGAGGGGGATGAAGAGGGGGCGACGGAAGGGGTGGGCGGAGCTACCCAGCCCACTTGGAGAGAGGCTCTGGAGCATGGGAGCAGCCGGAGCAGCTACAAGTGTGAAGCCACACATATTGGCATGGTGAGAGAGAGAGGGAGTGAGAAAGGATGGGAGAGAGAGAGATCATCTACTCAATACACATGTACAATTAGTGGAGAACAGAATTGGCCCAAAATTAGCCAATGTACATGTACAATAAATTAAATAAATAAATAAATTATTATTAAAATCTTACTCTGGATCTTCCAGTCCCTTCATTATGAGCTGTGGAGGTGAGTCTGTGTTCAGGATGGATATCCCATCATCGAATGAAGAGAGAGTAGAGCTCGAGATTGCATCAGCCTCAATCATTGACTTCGACTTACTTTTTTTTTTTTTACCCTCTCTCCCTCCCTCAAACTCTTATTGCTCATGCACAGCTATTCAGTTTCTGTTTCTTATTTATGTATGCTCTTTTAAATTTATCCTCTTGTACCGATCACGAATGTTTTTTGCAAATAAAAATTTATTATTGAACTAATTATTAAAACACACTACACGTACAAATACAATAAAACGTTATACATGTCCACAAATTAAGAAGAGGAGGGAGGAGTACTTTTGTGTGATTATAAAAAATGCAATAGCTAATTGTCAAAATTGTGATACAATGCACGCATATTATTATGCATAATATTATTATAGATGATGGAAAATTCACAAACATCATAGTTTTTCTATACTATCATGATTCCGTGTGCTGCTTGAGGCAAGTCTGAATGTGCTGATTCAGCTCCCCCACCTCCCCCGCCCACTCACACCCTCCAGGAGTGTGGGGACAGCGAACTTGAACTGCCCTCACCCTGCGTCTGTGGAATTTGTCCAACATTGTGGCCAGGTCTGGCTCTTTGCAAATGGGGCATGGCTTTCCCTCTCTCTTCAGTCTAATCACAGCTCTCTGGGAGAGGTGGTTACCACAGCAGGCCGTCAGGTGAGGGTCAAGGAGGAGTTCAAAGGTCACGGGACAGAAAAAGTCCTCCGAGGGTCGGTTCACAAAGTCCAATTCCTCTGGGAGTGAAGTAGTGGGCTCTTGGGGTGATGGTGGAGGCAGCTGGGGTGGAGCTTGGGCTGAGTGGCCTGGCTCTTCAATAGCCCTCTCACTGTCTTCCTACAGTAATATAATATTACCATACGTATACATAATCCAATGACATTGTGGTTCTATACACACAGAGTAAATGTAAATGTAATTCGCTCCATGTTTATGTTATCAGCGTATAGAATTAGCAAATTGATGCTACAGATCTACCTGCACAGTTTTCTTCATCATTTCTTCAATTTTCTCCCTCATTTCTTTGCTTCCATACTTCTCCAACAGATCACAAACAGCTTGTTGGTTATGAGCCTTGGCAACTTCAAATGCTGTCAAGCCATTCTGAGGAAATGATGTAAAATGGTGAAGAATGGTGGAATGCCATAATTAGGAGAAAGAGAGAGAGAGAGAGAGAGAGAGAGAAAGGGAGAGGGAGAGAGAGCACCTGCCTTACTGAATGAAGAATGCCTATTGTGGGAAGATTACTACCTTATTTCTGATATCCAGCTGAGCACCACGTTGGATAAGCAGTTCCACCACACCAGCACTACCCTCCATACTTGCAATCATAAGTGGAGTCTCGTTATACTGAAGGTGGCAAATAATTGTACAACATGGCACTATAATATTAAATTTATCTACCTTATTTTGAAAATTGATATCTGCTCCTCTATTAATCAGGGTCGTGACTACCTTGACATGTCCTTTTCCACACGCAGGAAAGAGAGGAGTATTACCACGCAATTTCTATTAGAAATATGATCAATATTTATCTCAATGATTCATGAGCTACTCAGGCTAGCCTCATTCCAAGGACCTGGGTAATCCCTAGCCTCGTTCCCAGGCTCTCCCTTTCCTCTTTATTTTATATATGAAAGTATTGTTCATTTCATGTAATGAAATCGCACATAATAGTTATCTGCCAGTAATTGGGGTGCATGAGATGCATGGTCGAATGCACCCCAGTTACTGGCAGATAACTATTTTGTTGGTAGTTGACCTCTGTTCATCATTGGCCTACTTTATGCAGGGCCGGTGGAAGCAAATTTACATTGGTCAGGCCATGCCTATCTTTATTCACAAAATTAATAGCTAATTGAAAAGAAATTTAAATGCATAATATTATTATTATAACAAAAATTCAAAAACTGTCGTAGAGACAAACTGTTTCACTATAGTTAATAAGTCACAATTCACTATAATATATTCACTAAAGCGCCATACCGGTAGTTGCTATTATCCAATGCCCAACTTTCGTGCACGTGCAGCTGCTATTCGATCATAATTCTCATCCCCAGACCCCACCCCCTAGCCTATCGTGCGTCCCGGGGTGGAGTCTGGGTGCGGATCGATCGTGCGCATCGTACGTTGGCATGTTTAGTAGTTAGCTATTCTCCTCAACGATTTTTGATTGACGTGGAGACTACGTCGGCAGAAAGTGAAACTGAGTGAGTAATTAATATTATTATAGCTGAAAAATGGTCCGGCCAAAACCGGAGCAACCGGACCGGTTCCACCGGCCCTGTTATGATAACCCAATCCCTTCCCATAGCTGGCAAATTGCCTATAAAAACTTTGGTTGCTAAGCAACTACCAACAAATATAAATAAATAGGAGGGACAATTGTTGCATAGTTCAATTTGACGGTCAAGTTCAGTGTAGCAGTGGATAGCATGGATCCAAGTATAAAATTATATGCATCGATGGCCCAGCACATTCCAATACCATGCACTGCTAGCCAGCCTGTACTATACCTTGCATGGTAGGTCAATCCTGGCTCCTCCATCGAGGAGGAGCTGGACAACATCATCATGGCCAAACTGACTGGCCATGTAAAGGGGAGATCCACTACCAGCCTGCATCATAGAGAGAAAACAATACAAGCTTATTGTGCATGTGCACATTGTTTTGAATATCTGCTCTGTACCATAGATACATGAAGGATGAGGCAAACCCTCCAACAACGATACACTCCCAGCAAATGCTCCACCACACAATCTCAATCTACCACCACTCTAATACACTAGCTGGAGGAATAAATCTCATTATGGATGATGGTGGAGCCAACCAGGCATTTGTGGGTAAAGGGTCGCCAGAAATCATCTCACTGACCACAGTGAATCTACATGCACATACTACACTGTAATAACAGCCTTCACCTTATCCTGGTAGTCAGTCGCCGCTCCCCTCTCGATCAGCAGTTGAGCGATGTCTACATGGCCTTCTTGAGAGGCAGCAACCAGCGCTGTGTAGCCAAGGTCATCCTGCATGAGTTACAAATATGAATATTAATGAGATACATACGTACATGAGAGAGACAGTCATGTGCATAGCTAGTGAGCACTGGTAGTACATGTTACAGTGATAACTCACATTGGTAGGAAGGTCTATCTGTGCATTGTGATTGAGGAGCAGTTCCACACACTCTAGATTACCATTGATACTTGCAACATAAAGAGGATGAAGGCCGGCCTATAAATTTCGATAACATACAGCAATGTATATGGTCTATTATAGTAGTATAGTATGGAAATCTACTAGTAGAATGGGACGCCGGTAATGTTACAACTATCATGGAGATGATACATGCTTATTGTGTGCGTACTATTTACATACATTGTCTGGAATATCAATGGTAGCTCCATGGATGAGTAACAGTTGAACAACTGCTGTGTGTCCATTCCGGGTTGCAATGAGCAATGCTGTTTCTCCTCTCTGTATCATAGAGACATGAAGGGTGAGGTAAACCCTCCAATGATAATGCTACTCTTCCAGCAAATGCTCCATTACACAATCTCAATCTAAACTGAGTACACCATTCTAACACACAGGCTGGAGGAACAAACACGGTGGAGCCAAAAAAGTGATTGCAGGGTAAAAAAACAAAACAGAAATCACTTCGCTCATCTTTGGTAGAGAAAGTTTTATTGAAGACAGCTTTGCTCACTAAACCACTGGCTACAGCAGCTCAGTGCTACAGCTGTCTTCCCACTACTTACTGCAGGTGAGTAAGACTCAGTATAATATGCTGGGCCATTGACAGGCTGTATACTATAACATCATCAGTCTGGTGCATGGGTTGAGGGGCATGGCTCTTCTATTCCTATGCATATCAGCATATCTGGCACAGTGATGGTGCACATACTATAGCACTGTAACAACAGCCCTCACCTTAGTCTGGTAGTCAATCGCCGCTCCCCTCTCGATCAGCAGTCGAGCAATGTCTACACGGCCTTCTTGAGAGGCAATAACCAGCGCTGTAGAGCCAAGGTCATCCTGCATGAGTTACAAACATGAATATTAATGATATACATACGTACATGAGAGAGACAGTCATGTGCATAGCTAGTGAGCACTGGTAGTACATGTTACAGTGATAACTCACATCCTCAGGAAGGTCTATCTGTGCATTGTGATTGAGGAGCAGTTCCACACACTCTAATCTACCATGGAAACTAGCAAAATAAAGAGGATGACGACCTTTCTGTGAATGAGTAAAATTAATAAAGTATACAGTCACAGATTAATGCAGCATCTGTAAAATAGTCACTACAGTGGTTGCTAACTAATGGAACAATATCCATGCCTATCTCTGTGCATGCTTATAATAATACCGTGTTTATGAATATCTAATTAATGCCAAAAAATGCATTCTAGGACTTTTAATAATGTACATGTAGAGTATGACAACCTTTATCGGGAAATTCATATTTTTCTAGCCTGCATTCTATTAGCATAAACATGGTAATACCCAACTACTGTATACAGCTTAGCCATAGTGGAGTTACCTTATTTAGGTAGTTAACTAGTGCACCTTTCTTGATCAATACAGTGGCCACCATCACATGACCTTCACCACACGCTGGTATCAAAGCCGTATCACCAGACTCACTCTGCAAGAATCAATACAAATGTCACATGATCACGACTTGGCTTGGGAATACTGAGGTAGGGTAGGTACTGGTCTAGTAAGGTAAACTCACTCTCGCTGGTCATGAAACCACACCCACTAAACGGCCAGTGAGAGAGGGTTTGGCTTGCTAGACTAGATGGACTAGTGACTAGGTAGCTACACATTAGCAGAGCTGGAAACTTGTAGTTGCTTACATCAGTGGGAAGATCAACTTCAGCACCATGTTGCAGGAGGAGCTGAACGAGCTCCGTCCTGCCATAGTAACTGAGACAATAAAGAGGCGTCAAGCCATCCTAGTGAAGAATAGATCCAGTAAAGTTCTATGCAGGATTGTTAACAGACTACCATGCATCATACTTCATCATAGATGTTAGTCTCCAGTCCGGGCTGGCTAAGGAGATCCTGAAACTCCCTCACATCACCTGCTCCACTGGAACACAGAACCAACAGCCTCTCTTCATACTCAGCCTGTAGATAATGAATTCATTCATGTTAGATGGTGACTGGCATTGTGTCAGAGGTAAGGATGCTATCTCTTACTGCAATGGAGTAGAGTCGCTGAGTGCCCACTGTGACAGAGAAGATGTGTTCTCTTTGGTAGAAGATTCTCATCGACAAGCTGCTGATCACTGGCTTCAACTGGGGGACAAAGATGGAGGGAACCACCCAGTGAACCAAAAATGAGTTCTTTTTTCCAACTCCAATCAGAATCAGAATGGTATCCGATAGCATAGTCTGACTGCACACTCTCTTTCGCAGATCATCCAACTGCCGCAGGGTATATGTCTTTGGATCTCGATCAATCACTGCTCTTAGCTCTTCAAAGTGAGGAGGTATGTCACGTCGACCTGGCCAGTGGTCCATCAGCTGCTGGACGGTTGTCTCGTCCATGAACACACCCATCTTCTTAGTGTATGCCAACATGTCTTGCTTTAGTCGGCGACTTCCATACTCGTCCACCAGAAACTCTAATAACCGATAATCGATGAAGGTGAAGCAGTGAATATTGAGATGGTGGAAAATTTCTCGGATGCTTTCAGCTCTCTCGAGGGTTTTCAAATTCTCCAGGACGAATTTCTGGTACTTGGCTCGAAGTGATATTGGCAGCAAAGTTAACGAATCGACTAGTGTTTCCGGTGATACTTCACTGTTGGTTTTCATCTCAGATTGTAGTCTTCTTTGTAAACTAGAAAATTGTTTCTCCAACTTAGCGATGGTCTCGATAATGTCAGCTAAGAAAAAAAAATGATCAATACTGTACTTAATCTAATACTACATATGGAAAAAAATAATTTCAATTTTGAAAAACGCACGCTTTTCTGGTCAAGGTCATCAATCGCTTCATATATACACGTTATGAGAATTCATAAAATGCTAATTTCTTACGTTAGATTGGATCATACGTCGTATTTGGTTAACTACGGTATTACAGGTAGGGCTTGGGGTCACAATGATGTTGTGGGTACAAACATAGCAATGTGAACTATAACAATAATTGGGGTGAGCCTGAGTGAGCCCCACATAAACGGTTCCTCAATGTTTGCTATATATATATATAATATGGTGCATTGGTCACGCGTAATGTTATGCGCAGCATGGCTCTATGGACATAAGTGCGAAATACCGTATTTCTTCTAAAATTCGGCATGAAAATAATAATATTGCTTTGAATTTTTAGAGGTTAATATTCAACATTCTGTCTACGCGCGCATTCTATTCCCGTTTATAGCATGTACACGTTACAACTTTTGCCAAAAATTAGAGACTATTTCCAATCATTCGGTAAAGGGTGCCGAATAATTAGAAGGGCCGAATTTTTAGAAGAAATACGGTAATCCATTGCACCGTATATACACTGCTCTAATTTAGCGAATTGCAGATTTACACTCGTACTTTTAGTACAGTATCGCCATCCATGATCGTGGCATGAACGTTGGAACCAAGTGTAAACCAGAGAAAAGTAGGAGGACAGACCTTGTTATTAATCATAGTCACCTCAACCGTGCTAGGAGCGGTTAAGAAGGCGATCAAGATAGACAGTAACTTGCTGCTCACTGAGACTGTAGCTATAACAGAGGCAGCTATGCGGCTCAGTCTTGCCAGACTATGGTCTGTAGCTATTAACTGTTGGATAGCCTCATTCCAGGCCCCTCCCTACGCACTGAGAGGGATCTGGGGACGAGGCTAACTGTTGGCATACACGTACGGCATAGAGTAGACACTACGTGGAGGGGGCTATCGCATGGCAGCTACCGTAAAGTCTGGTTAATAAGCGCACATGCTTATTAAGCGCATATTTTTTAATAAGCGCATGCTTCCTTCCTGTTACTAAGTATTGTCTAATAAGCGCATGCGCCCAATTAAGCCGACAGTAATAGTCATCATTCGATCAAGAGTGTTCCATGCTCTACATGGCTAGAACTAATTTACCAACCTATTTTCGGATAGCCAGCTGCATGAGATCAACTATACTCAACACTTCGATGTTCCACTGAGACGGGTTCGCACTCTTGACCTCTGCCTTGATCGAAGCGAGCGCCAAAGAAATCGGCTATTTTTCTTCCAGCGATGGCTTCCAATCATACTCCCATGAACAATTACAGAGCTTAGTCCAAGAAATACTGTGTTCATAACTTGCTAGCTTTGTCATTGAGCGCTCGAACGTGCTGGCAGTGGGCGGGGCCAAAACTTCACTCTCTATTAAGCGCACATCGTCTAATAGGCGCATATTTCCTTACCACCGAGAGTGATAAGCGCATGCGCTTATTAACCAGACTTTACGGTATGTATACGTGAAATTTGACAGAATTTGGCGCTCGCTCAGGCTCGCCCCCAAATGCCCTGCATTAGGCCACTCCAAATGTTTCTCATCCCCCCTGAGCCAAAAAACTGATGCGGGCGGGCGGCTGGAAATGGTCGTTTAATCACAAGTTTGATGGGAAATGGTCGTCAAAATCATAAGTTCAGCAGTCCAAAAATCGAGGCGGTATACTGATGGAAATACATGTACATGCGGGCAGAAATCAAGGGGGGATGAGAAACGATTTGGAGTGGCCTTAGTAATAATTAATTTTATTATGTCAACCCTGTGATTTCAATGGGGATTTCCCCAGTATGTTTGATCATAGATATTATTATAGACTACGTACGTTTACGTAGTCTATAATATCTATGGTTTGATTCCTATAATTCCATGACTAGTCTGGCCAGCTAGACCCTTGTCCCCCTCTTCAGATTATTGTTTTTGAGTTTAAAAATCGAGGGCTGGCCAGACTACTCCATGACCAACCTTGATCATCTTTTTTAGTCTCAAGCAAGGTTTCTGGGAAGGACAGAAAGGATAAAAACGCCGTGCAGCTTAGAAGGTTGATATATTAACATACTGTACTCAGCGTTGATCTTCTCCACAATGTCGGTGAAGAAAGGATCTTCTTTGAGTACGGCAACAAAGTCGTGGAACACTTGAGCGGCGTCTTTGACTCGATCAGCGAGGCAGGAGACCAGCCTGGAAGCTTTCTCCTGGTCAGACACGCCCCGGGCGGTGAGCGCCCAGCCGTGCACGTCCCTAGTGATCCAGCCCTTCTCCAGCAGCTTGTCAGAGACAGAGAGATTGTGCTGGAGCAGATCAGTCAGCCCATGGGCACACTGGAGCAACGCACGATACTCGACGTTCGCCATAGCATGCATAGAATTTCAGAAAGACACAACAGCCAACTCCTAGCCTAGCGGGGGGGGGGGGGGGGGGGGGGGGGGGGGCTGGGAGGCGGGCTACCGGAAGTTACCGCCCACGCAACGATTGGCGCATGCTCAGGTATTTCCACACGTACATACACACAGAAAGGCTATAATTATAGGTTGATTAAAAATTTCACAAATGCATAGATAAGAAAGGAAGCGGGTGAGTCCTACCTAAGCTTATTAAAAAATTATATCATTTTCAAAGTTTCATTTGCACCCTCCTGTTGTTGATGAAATGCCTTCAGGTAAGTTGTGATGATTCCGCATGTTTCGGAGGAGCCCGAGGACATGTGGCATGCCTACAATCTAGTCACCGTGGGAGACAGCATCAAATCAACCACCATCAGGTACACACCACGTATTCATGCACTTACGCATAATATTATGATCCAAGCTTTATTTCAAGGATATTGTTATGTTATTTGAGTCAATTATTAACATAACTGGCATGTTTTCAAGGGGATTTCACATCCACTGTGGTACTACTATAGATTTACTGTATAGAGGGAAATTTGGGCAACCTTTATGATTTGGCGATTTGGTGAAATCTGCCAAATACATGTACATAATGCTCACAAAAATTAGACGCCATAATGCTGTATGTGTATTGTCATTAATTGCATCATTATTTTTATCTTTCTCTCTCCTTAGAAAAGTCAAGGATGAGTCAGCGACTGGTTCCAGTACTAGCAACAGGGTGCGGACAACACTCACTCTCTCTGTGGAGAACATTGAGTACGACACGTCAGCATGTCAGCTGCGGGTCAAAGGTCGGAACATACAGGAGAACCAATACGTCAAGGTCAGCACCAAAAAGTATCCCTTGGAGCTACACACACACACACTCACAAAGACGAAGCCTATGGTGGTAATTTTGAATCTTTTTCCCTCTGTTTTCTTGTTAAGATGGGGGCGTATCATACAATTGATCTTCAACTGAATCAGAAGTTCACCCTCGCCAAGGAGCACTGGGACTTTGTTGCACTCGATAGACTCGGTATGAGACCTTGAACTATATTCTATTCCCATTCCTCTATCTTTCCATCCACCCTCTAGACTTGGCCTGTGATCCCACAAGAACTGCTGACGTGGCAGCCATCGTAATGCAAGAAGGTACAGTACAAAATACCAAATGATGTATACATGTGGTTTTTTCGACATGGTGTATGTACAGTGTATGTGACAACTAATGATATCTATCTCGTAAAAATTTCTGCTTACTTCTGTGATTGTTTTTCTCGTAGGCCTAGCCAATGTGTGTATCGTGACGGCCTGTATGACCTTAACCAGAGCTCGGATAGAGGTCAACATTCCGAGGAAGAGAAAAGGATCATGCTCGGATCACGATAAGGTACGTGTGTCGGTCTTAGTTTGCTGCATAATATTAATACATTTGCTTTAGGCACTTGTAAAGTTCTACGATACGTTGATGCAAGCTATCCTAAGGCATATCCGATTTGATGGTAAGCGATGAGAGTTGCAGCTGTTTTAGCAGAAGCTTCAGTGATTGTTTTATGTAATTCATTTCTGCAGTCGTCAAGTGTATACTGGTTGCTAGCCCTGGATTTGTGAAGGTAAAAGCTGGTGTATGTGTGTGCCTCAATCTCTCAAACATATAAATGGTATAGCTGCATAAGCGCATTGTGCTTTGCCCATGATTACTTGCACGCTCAATTACTATCCTTGAACCTTACACTATAGCTGTTGATCATCTAGATTGATGCGAAGATTTGAAAATTTTTTGAGATAACTGTTGGCATCATTCATTGATTTACTGTTCCACCACCCCAGGACCAGTTCATGGAGTTCTTGATGGGTCAGGCTGTGAAACAAGACATCAAGGTTCTTCTCGAGAGTAAACCAAAGTTCCTCCTGGTACACTCCTCCTCCGGACACAAGCAGGCACTCAAGGAGGTTCTCTCCCACCCCTCCGTCACCGTCAGGCTGGCCGACACAAAGGTAAGGAGGGAGGGAGGGGTCCCGGTGAACTCAAGCTTGCCTATGTGATGTTGGAGTATGCATGTGAAAATAATAATACTGAAACGAGGAATGATAATATTATTATGACATTGAAGCTCAGCCCGTGAATGCAGCTTTTTAGCCCTATTAACTTTCAAGGATAAACCTTCATATTAAATTTTATATTTTTTCTGATGTGTACAGGCGGCTGGTGAAGTGAAGGCATTGGACTCGTTTTACAGTATGTTACAGAGTGAGCCAAACAGAGCCCACTATGGGTGAGGTTTTTCATATACTTCTAGTAGGCAATGTACTATAATTAGTATAATCACTGGTGTTGTGTTGTTTTGTTGTGCTGTAGGATCAAACACGTGGAGAGAGCGAATGAGTCGAATGCCATTGACACACTGATGGTCACTGATGAGTTATTCAGGTGAGTGATCATGATGAAGGAATAGTCAAGTGGAAGACTATATACTGACTTGCTCTTTTATTCCCCTCTCTCTCTCTCTTTCTCCCCTCTCCCTCCATTCATCATTCCTCTCTCTCTCCTCTCCCTCTCTCCGTCACCCCTTCTCTCTCTCACACATGTACACACACACACCATATCATAGATCAGCTGACATTCCTACAAGGCAGAGGTATGTTCGGCTGGTTGAGAGTGTGAAGGAGAATGGAGGAACTGTCAGAATATTCTCAAGTCTACACGTCTCAGGAGAACGTAAATAACTTTAATTTTAGTCAGAGCTTCTTGTGTAAGGTACAGTAGGCACACCTAATGGCTCTACCTATTGCTGGGATTAGGTTTGTCTGAGCAGGCAATGGGATGGTTGCCCCTTAGATTTGGGAATGATAATCCTACTGAATTTTCATTGTCATTATTGTGACATTGCCTATATTCGGTCATATGTGATTTTAGATCCTAGTTGTAACAAATACTGTTATCTGATTGGTCAGGAGCAGGTACCTATTTTTCATATAAACCTGTAAAAAGCTCATATAAACCTGTAAATTTTTCATATAAACCTGTAAAAAATTGTTGCCTGTGGTTAGGACTGTTGCCAGGCAGCAGTTTATATGTCAAGCCTATGGGCATTGTTGCTAGGATCTAAAGTTGTTAGACACTGTTTAGTCGGTTTCTACGTGATTTAGAAGACCTCAGGGCACAGTAGAACCCTCGCTTCGCTCGGGATTCTACATAGAGCCCTTCGGTCTTCTAAATCATGTAGAAACCTCCTAAACAGTGTCTAACTATTATGTATACCATTGTACATGTCCCCACAGAACTAGGCCTGTTGTCTGGAGTGGCTAGTATTTTGAGATTTCCCCTGCCAGAGCCTGAGGACAGTGATGCCAGTGACCACGATGACAATGATTGATCACAGCTGAATGTGAGAGTAGTGATTCCAATGACCAGGATGACCACTGATCTAGTTACACTACTAGTTAGCCAATATCACACTCTTGTATATACCTCACAGCTATTTTCTGTTTCTTATTATTTATGCACGTTCTTTTTTATCCTCTGGTACTGATCATGAAGTTAATGTTGCAAGGAAAAATTAATTTTGTTATTGAAACTTTGAAAACACACCACAAAGACACTGAACATTGCAAATAATAAAAATATTATGATATTATATAAAAACATAATAATAGTAATAGTGGGGAGGGGGGAACAATGACATGATTGTATACACAAGCTATAGAAATTCAAAATAAGGGAGTATGAGACTAGCTATGACAATGTATAATGTAATGTATTATTGTGTGGATGTGAAAAGATGCAAATTCAAAATTAAATTTTAAGTTAAGTGTTTGTGGTACAATCTTTGCAGTGCTGTCAGGGTATATTATACATATATAGCCAATTCTGTCATCATTGCCAGCTGTTCTTCACTCTGGAAAATGTTGGAGGATGTCCCAGCTCTACCTGGAGCTGTCTGTTGCCATTCCTTCTTCTTGGCTCTCCCTCTCAGCAGTGTCCTCTCCAGGAAATCCAGGACCCTCTTGAGGCGCTGGGAGGATGCCTCCACTTGCTCTCTCTGCTCCTGAACAGTAAAAAATCACCATGAAAATTGCTAATGAAAGGTAACATTAGTTTGTCCTTCAAACCTGTGTAATTTCCTTCTCTATTGTTTTGCTTCCATACTTCTCCAACAGATCACAAACAGCTTGTTGGTCGTTAGCCTTGGCAACTTCAAATCCTGTCAGGCCATTCTAAGAATAGAGTACACTTTAATGAAAGACGATAAAATATCACAGCGACAGAGAGAGAGACTTACATTGTCTTTGATGTCCAGCCTAGCCCCTCCTTTGATTAGCATTTCGATTATTTCCAAGTTGTTGTTCTGGATAGCGAAGTAGATAGCTGTCCACCCAGAGGTCTGTACACACAATGAGCAGTAATACATGATCCACACATGAAGCAAACAGCACTAAACCTCGTCTGTGATGTTTGGATCAGCTTTGCCGTCCAGTAACATCTGGACAATCCTGGCATGGCTCCTTTGGGTGGCCAGCATCAGTGCAGTTAGCCCTGCCTGTGCAACATCAATCAGCACAGTAACAGCAGTCAATAGTAGAATTATTAATAACCAATAAATTATATTATTCATTACCTGGCCCTGAATGTTAATTTGGATGCCAGCTTGTACTAAGATCTGGACTATCTCAGCATGTCCTTTCCAGCTCGCTACAGACAAGGCAGTCCACCCCTCCTGCATGGAGGACAATATGAGGCATTGTATTACAATAATTATTATCCTCTTATAGTGTGCATAGGTGTAATAATGCTGTGTACCTTTGCTTGAATATCCAGTTGTGCTTTCTTCTCAATAAGTAACTCAACAGTATCCTTACGATTAGCACTACTTGAAGCAGTGACCCGCCGTCCTACAAAAATTTTAAAGTTGGGATGTAGGATGATAATATCATATAGTCAATATAAAAATTTTTGCCAGACAAAATCTGCCAAGCCCAGCTATTCTTGTATTGCAAACAAAAAAAATAATTTTTGCCAATGCAGTCAAAGGTCACCATATCCTCTACGCAATCATTACAAAATTTGTGTGATAAAATTTTCGCCAATGAGAGCAGATGGCGAAATTGGCAAGAATTTTCTCTTAGCAAAAATTTCTACATATATGGTATAACAGCTTGTCATATAATACATGTAGCTTCCTCACTGCACATGTAAAATTTAATTACTTCGTCTTTGTAGTTGATGTTTGCTCCAGCCTCAATCAACAAACTTGCAGTGCGTGTATGTCCATCAGAACAAGCTTTCAGAAGAGGAGTGGCGTGGACAAACTGTAGTAAGTAATGACATCACAATAATATATTATTGATATCAAGGGCTTATTGAGCTGCATGCCCTTGTTGACATTAAATTACCTTTTCTGTGCTGGAGTCTTGAACAACATCAGACTGACCACAAATCAAAGGCTTTTTACCAATCTGTAACAGAAGAAGCACACACACAGTGCATCAGTTGTCATGCCTTGAGATGGTTCAGCCCATTCCAATGTCATGCACTGCTAGCCAGCCTGTACTATACCTTGGTTGGTAGGTCAATCCTGGCCCCTCCATCGAGGAGGAGCTGGACGACATCATCATGGCCATTCTGACTGGCCATGTAAAGGGGAGACACACCGTCCTGTATCATAAAGAGAAAACAATACAAGCATATTGTGCATGTGTGCTTCTTAGCTCCATGGATGAGTAGCAGTTGAAAAACAAATGTGTGCCATGATGTGAGGGCATAGTTTGGGTGGAGCCTATGACCACATCAAAGCTTGTAGATTATCCCGATTCTCACATCAATCCATACTGAAGGCTTGTTGGGCCTATCAGACAGGCCGATATGCCTTAGGTATGCTAGGGAGAACACTGGAAGGGTGAGGCAAACCCTCCAATGACAATGCTATCCTCCTATAGCAAATGCTCCACCACATAATCTCAATCTAAACCGAGCTCAGGTGCATAGTTGAGGGGGAGGGGTGAGGGGTGTGGCTCCTCTGTTCCAATGCCTATCAGCATATCTCTTGGTGTCTGGCACAGTGATGATGCACATACTACACTGTAATAACAGCCCTCACCTTATCCTGGTAGTCAATCGCCGCTCCTCTCTCGATCAGTAGTCGAGTGACATCTATATGACCTGCTTCACAGGAAACAACCAGCGCTGTGGAGCCAAAGTCATCCTGTATGAGTTACAAACATGAATATTAATGGTGTACATACGTACATGAGAGAGATAGTCATGTGCATAGCTGGTGAGCACTGGTAGTACATGTTACAGTGATAACTCACATTGGTAGGAAGGTCTATCTGTGCATTGTGATTGAGGAGCAGTTCCACACACTCTAGGTTACCATTGAAACTTGCAATATGAAGGGGATGATAGCCTTTCTGTAGTTTCGAAAACATACAGCAATTAATGACAGCATAATAATTATGGTCATGTAACTTGTATTTCTTCTGTCCAGTACAGTGCTACTGAGCAAGAGAGTACATAATTACCAGTGTATGGTTATTGCAAATTTTTCGGGTGAAACTTGCATGTATTCTGTTCCCACTTGGTACCCAGTTAGGTCAATGGATGGACTACCTACACCGCAAGCGGCAGGCTGAGCTCACCTTTCATAGGGCTTCAGCATGTAAAAATGTCCGAAAATCACTGATTTTTACGTTAGGCACTCTATCACAATACTCGATTATAGTTAAGAACACCAATTTGAGATGAAGATAGGCACCAATAGGACACATCTTTGTGCCAAATATGAAGTCTAACTATAAACAGTCTTGGAGATATTTACAAAAATAGTACAAAATAAGGCCAAGTTAAGTTAGGCACTCAATTTTGCATGAAACTTTTAGTTAAGAACTGATATTACACTTTATGCATCCTTATGCATTAACAATCCTAATGCGTGCATGAAACTGCGAATGTTTTGCAGGAAACACCGAATCCGGAAGCAAACATTTCCGCCAGTTGCTCCAGACGGGTCAGGGTCCTCATTGATGACGTTGCCCTGAACGCACGTGAATTAAAATGACGTTTTAATTGACCACGCCCCCTGGTGATCTGAAACGAGACGATGGCGAGAATGGCGTTGTAAACGTCGAACGTTGAGAAGCTCATCGCTTCTTATCGATCTAAACGAGGTAAGATACTAGCAATAGTCGGGTCAATAACGTTTTTTTCCTCCAAAGCCTCAAAAGAAGCATGGTAGGGCAGACACTTTGTGCTTGACTAGGCGGCCGCTCGTATCAGCCTTGTACGTTAATATTGTACAGAAATAGGCATATGCTAGGCATTTTCTACTTACTAAGTCTTGCCGTATGCTCTCCAAATCTTCCAACGGCCGATTTTTTCTTGATTTACATTGCTATATATTGTGCACGTGATATTACATCGACGTTACGACACGTCATGCCTTCTGTTACGGAACGGTCTTCATTTGGAGCCTTATACACTACTACTGCAGCTAAAATCACTATTTCTGTTCATTACAGGTCAAAATAAGTGCACATGCAAAGTTATAAAAAAATGTACTCTCTTGCTCAGTAGCACTGTATATGAACATTTCTATAAAAGTTATCAGCAGTTTGAGAATGGGATGTCAGCACATGTAGCTAACTATTATTATTACAAGTATCATTGATACAATGTCATACTTAATGAGCATGTATATTATTTACATACATTATCTTGAATATCGGTGGTAGCCCCATGGATGAGCAATAGTCGAACAACTGCTGTGTGTCCATTCCGGGTTGCAATGAACAATGGTGTTTCTCCTCTCTGTACCATAGAGACATGAAGGATAATGCAATGACAACGCTACTCTCCCAGCAAATGCTCTACCACACAATCTCAATCTAAACTGAGCACACATTCTAACACACAGACTGGAGGAATTATATTGCTATGGATGATGGTGGATACAAAAAATCGAAGTGGGTAGACTAAACTCTTCACCCTCTTTTGCTTCTTTCATGTAAGGTAAGTAAGGAATATGTAAAATGGCTGGGCCATTGACAGGCTGTACATGACAACTTCAGTCTGGTTCATGTTTGAGAGGGAGGGGTAAGGGGTGTGGCTCTCTATTCCCTATGCCTATCACCTAACCTGAGCACACTATGCCATCAGTGCCTGGCACAGTGATGATGCACATACTACACTGTAACAACAGCCCTCACCTTATTCTGGTAGTCAATCGGCGCTCCCCTCTCGATCAGCAGTCGAGCAACATCTACATGGCCTTCTTGAGAGGCAATGCCCAGCACTGTGGAGCCAAAGTCATCCTGCATGAGTTACAAACATGAATATTAATGGTATACATGCGTACGTGAGAGAGACAGTCATGTGCGTAGCTAGTGAGCACTGGTAGTACATGTTACAGTGATAACTCACATTGGTAGGAAGGTCTATCTGTGCATTGTGATTGAGGAGCAGTTCCACACACTCTAGGTTACCATGGAAACTTGTTTCATAAAGAGGATGATGACCTTTCTGTGAATGAGTAAATAAAATACAGTCACTTAATAGAGCTATTATTATCTAGGATGGGAAATAATTTACATAAAGTTATCAGTAGAATGGAATGTCAGTACATGTAGCTAGATTTAAATTACAACTATTCATAATAATACAAGTATAAAAAACAATTGAATAAAATTGAAGGATGAAGTAGGGATGGCAGTGCCAAGAAGTATACAAACAAGGTTTGTAGGGATAACGTATCACATCCACTATACATCTCTACGCTTGCTTTTCTCGATAATTAACATCATACACTCCTGATTCAGTATGTAAAGTGTCGCTATATTTTGATATTGATCCATGTATTGATTTTCCATTCCTGCATGCATGTGCCCCATATATAATACGTGTGTGCACGGCTACTCAAAAAGCAAGCGTAGGGATGTATAGTGGATGTGATACGTTATCCCTACAAACCTTGTTTGTATACTTTTTGGCACTGCCATCCCTACTTCATCCTTCAATTTTATTCAATTGTTTTTTATACTTGTTACTGTTCTTTTTTTAGTGCCCCCAGGGTCATGCACGATAGTCATTAATTTTCATCAATGCCACCTAGCTGTCTAATCTCGTGGGGACAGAGGCTGGGCATGATGAGACTCACCATAGTGACCAGATATTATGGTTTGCCTATTCATCGTTATAAAATGCATGGAACCAGCTTCTGGACCTAGCTATATCCAACCATGCTCTAACAATAATGTATTATTATAATCTTATAGGGAAGCAGGTACATCACTGATTCAGCATATCTGTGCGATCCTAGCCTTTGAGTAAGGCAGCTATGGTACCCCATACTCCTGTAAGTGCAAATCCCAGGCAGTCTTTTGATAGCTAGCTAGGACGTCTTCTTTTGCATTACACACTATTGAACACGCATCAGTGGGATTCTCGAGACAACTCAGGTAACCAGTGACCTGCTATTGAAGCCACGCCCCTCGTTATCTCGATCCTGAAGCTGGCTAGATCAGCAAATTTGAAAGATTAGAAGGCTGTTTAGAACCAAGTAGCGACGAAAACCTTCCGTTTCGGGAGCGTATTTCATAGTCCAGTAAGTGTACTGTTGGTAATAGCTACCATAATTGACAGTTCACTGAGCTGATCAGCTGAGTGCTTGAGCAGGTCCTGGATCAATCATGGATGTGGCGGCGCATGCGCGCCACTGAAATCGGTCACATGACTTCACCATGGCAACACCTTATGAGCATGCGCATTTTATGACAAAATGGCTAATCGGACACACCCACTCACAAAATGCCCTGTACACACCCACAATTAAATCGCTGTGCTGATAACGCAAAACGAGCGTGCCACAGACGTGTGCGCTCCAAAATGGAGTGGATTTATACTCGAACTAAGGCGAGCGGTCATGGTAGTCTTGAGTTAGCCCAGGAAAACAGAAAGAAAGAAAGAAGAAAGAAAGAAGAAAGAATGAGAAATGGCTATTTTTTTGAACATCTGGTTCTGGCATATACAGTGTACAATTGAGTTGATGAATGCTCTTGGTCTTGTTAGGTTAGGTTAGATCGATAATTTGCTGTAGATTCTGATTTTGACACTTAGAAATCTCACAAAGTTACCAGTTTTGAGATATTTGGATGTTTGTAATGTATTATATATATGGAGTATCCGTGCCATCCCTACTTATAGAGTCTACCGACTCTATGATATTACATACACAATATACCTCACCTTATTTATGTAGCCAATAGATGCCTTCTTCTCAATCAGTAGAGCAGCTGTTGTCACATGACCTCCAATGCATGCAGCTGTCAGAGGAATACTGCCCCACTCATCCTGGAGGGGCACCATAATATTATCATAAACTGGAGTATTGTGTAGTTAATAGTGTATGTATGCAATACATGTTTATAATGCCATGTTAATACTTAGAGTCACTTACATCAGTTGGTAAGTCGACTTCAGCGCCATGTTCTAGCAGCAGCAGGACAAGGTCATTCCTTCCGTAGCCGCTAGCATACCACAGTGGAGTAAAGCCAGCCTTCACTCAGAAGAGGAGGAATTCAACTCAATGCATGACTTGATCATAGTACTATTGTATTCTCACTTCATCATAGATGTTAGTCTCCAGTCCGGGCTGGCTAAGGAGATCCTGAAACTCCTTTACATCACCTGCTCCAGTGGAACACAGAACCAACAGCCTCTCTTCATACTCAGCCTGTAGATAATGAATTCATTCATGTTAGATGGTGACTGGCATTGTGTCAGAGGTAAGGATACTATCTCTTACTGCAATGGAGTAGAGTCGCTGAGTGCCCATTGTCAAAGAGAAGATGTGCTCTCTTTGGTAGAAGCTTCTCAAGCTGCTGATGGCTGATTTCAACTGGGGAACAAAGATGGAGGGAACCACCCAGCAGACAACAAACGAGTTCTTTCTCGCAAATCTCTTGAGGATGAGAACGGTCTCAAAAAGCCGGATCTCACTACAGAACTCCTTCCGAAGATTGTCGAGCCTTCGTAGTGTGAATGTGCCAGGGTCCTCTCCAATCACTGCTCTTAGCTCTTCAAAGTGAGGAGGTATGTCACGTCGACCTGGCCAGTGGTCCATCAGCTGCTGGACGGTTGTCTCGTCATAGAAAACCTGCACCAGTTGGACGTACGCTGACATGTCTTCTTGGAGCTGGTCACTGCCAAACTTCTTCACAAGATACTCAACCAGACGGTAGTCGATGAAGGAGATATGCGGGTTGAGCAGGTTGAAGATCTTTCGAATGCTGTCAGCTTTCTCGAGAGTCGGGAGGTTTTCGTGGACGAACTTGTGGTATTCTATTCGAAGAGCCACGGGAAGAAGAGTGAGTGTCTCTAGGAGAATTTCGGGTGATACTTCACTGTTGGCGTTTAGTTCAGAGGACAGTCGTCTTTGAAGGCTGATGAACTTCTCTTCCAGCCTTTCGATTGCACTCCCCACTGTATACAAGAGATACCATAATTTTAATACTCTTACACAATGTCATTATGATTCATCCCCCCAACCCAACGATCCCACTTGGGCTTGGAATGAAAAACTTACATCCCGAGTCCCTCATGAATACGCCGCCATAATTCGAACTAGGACACATTGACAAACTGCGCATGCTCCGTATACGCGTATAATATTGGGGCGTGCGGCTTGAGCCAGTTGACCTTCACCTGCCATGTGCTCGACTGAATAGGGAAATCCCCCCTGAACGCGAGCTCGCTAAAGAAAGCGAACTGAGAGAATCGCCATAATATATCATCGGATAGTCCACGACCTCTTCTACGCTAGGTTCGAATTCTGGGTCCCAACACCCTGTCGTGTGAGCTAAACATTTTGAAACAGTCTTCACCCAATTTCATCATAGGTTTCATCATCATTTCATCATAATTACCTCATCGGTTGGCTGAATCGATTTGTTGATTGGGACTCTGGACATATAATGAAAAACTTAGAGACTACGTCCAGAGTCCCTCATGAATACGCCGCCATAATTAGGACACTTTGACAAACTGCGCATGCTCCGTATACGCGAATATTGGGGCGCGCGGCTTGAGCCGGTTGACCCGGATGTGACCTCCACCTGCCATGTGCTAGACTGAGTAGGGAAATCCCCCCGAGTGCGAGCTCGCCAAAGAAAGCGAACTGAGAGAATCGCCATATCTCATCGATAGTCCACGATCTCTTCTACGATAGGTTCGAATTCTGGGTCTCAATAACCTTTCATGCGCGCTAAACATTTTGAAACAGTTTCACAGCAATTACATCATAGGTTTCATCATAATTTCATCATAGCGAGAGCTGAATTCTTTTTTCTAATTGGGACTCTGGACGTAATGAAAAACTTAGAGACTACGTCCAGAGTTCCTCATGAATACGCCGCCATAAATTCGAATTAGGACACATCGACAAACTGCGCATGCTCCGTATACGCGTACAATATTGGGGCGCGCAGCTTGAGCCGGTTGACCTTCACCTGCCATGTGCTCGACTGAATAGGGAAATCCCCCTGCCCTGAAAGCGCGCTCGCTAGAGAAAGCGAACTGAGAGAAACGCCATAAGGATATCATCGGATAGTCCACAATCTCTTCTACGCTAGGTTCGAATTATGGGTCCCAACAATCTTTCATGCGCGCTAAACATTTTGAAACAGTTTCACAGCAATTACATCATAGGTTTCATCATAATTTCATCATAGCGAGAGGCGAATTGTTTTTTTCTAATTGGGACTCTGGACGTAATTACCTCATCGCGAGGCCGAATTCTTTTTTGCGAATTGGGACTCTGGACGTAATGAACAATTCAAGAGGTTGAGAGATTAAACACTTTACACATACCTTGCCTATTTTCCTCTTCACTGGTTATTCTCATAATATTGCAACGTTGAACCGACAATAAACATAAATAATTTATTATGTTCTGACGTACTGTGTGTTGAAGTGAGCTTGTCGACAATGTCCCCACAGAAAGGATCTATCTCCTTTAGCGCCTGAACCAGCTCCTGGAACAGCTCCGACTCGATCAGCGAGGCAGGAGACGAGCCTGGCCGCTTTCTCTAGAGTGGACACTCCTTGCGCAGTCAGCACATAGCTGTGGACGGCCTCAGTTATCAGCCCCTTCTCCAGCAGCTTGCCAGAACAGGAGAGATGGTGCTTCAGGAGAGAAGTAAGATCAGATGTACACTGGACCACCGCTTTGCGCACAGCTGAACTCTCGACTGTTGACATTCTGATTTTAGCCAAATAAATACGCAGAGAGAGGGTTTGTCACAAAAATTTTGTTCCCCCGGACTAGTCTCGCTAGCCACACCCTCTTTCCCTCACATTGGGGGGTGTGGCGCGCGAGACTATTTCGTGGCCCTTAAATAGAGGTCAGGGGCGGGCTCTGGGGATAGGTCTTGCCCAAATCACAATGATTGTGTAAATTAAGTCTATGATTAAAATTTAATGGCACTCATTCTCGCTCAAAAATGATATGGCCATTCTCTCAACTCTGTCATCATGCGTTTTTTGTTGTTTTTTTTGTACGTACGAACACATGTACACAGGAAGATTGATTAAAACTTTAATCAATAAATAAAAATAAAAATTAAAGCGGCAGGGGTGGCAGTGTCTTTGGGTTCAACAGTCCTTCAAAAATCTCTCCCAGTCTATCGTCCTCTCCACTGCACAGCCTGGTCAGCTCCGAGAGGACCCTATCATGCTGACTCAGCAAATTTGACGCAATATTCTTCTGCTTTGGCAAGAGATAGTTCCTGTGCCAGTAGAAGCCACACCTCATGCTCTGCCACTGCTCCCCCTCCTCACTGCTTTTCTTCAACCACAGCCCCTTCAACTCAATCGGAGAAGCAGATGGCGTACTACTACTCCTCGGCAAAGCCGCCACCATAATCCCGCCCTGAGTATCTCTCAGCTGCTGGTGTCCTCCACTAGCACCCACACCCTGTAGTAGCTGTTGCTGTTGCTGATTGTGCTTCTCCTGTGTGTATCTAACCTCCATGGCTCTTGAGGTCTGTCCACTGCTGCCACCACCATGATGGCTATCATAGTAGAGTGCTTGGTTGTCGCTGACTGGGCGGATTGGGCTGTTGTTTCCGGCTTGATTAGCGGCCGCGGGGGAGGTGGTGATGGACTCACAGATGGGCTGGATGAGGGAGCAGCCGCTGTGGTGGATATAGAACCTCGACGTGATGGAGAGGAAGTCTCCAGGTTGGTGTCTCGGGGAGAGAATGTCATCAGAGTCTTTTTGTCTGCTTCCAGGGTCAAGGAGGAATCCAGTGCTGTGATATTAAATTTTATGAGAGGCAATGCATGAAACCCTCTATTGCAGCATGCAAAAAATGAAAGTGGACTTTTTACCTGTTACCTAAAGTCGTATCAATACTTTAATCATGCTAAAAAATGAATTCCTTTACCTGTTAATAATCTCTGAGAGCACCCTAGTAATTAGTTCAAATTGAGGTAGTTGCTGGTTGGGGATGGAAGGAGGGAGGCGGAGGGGGATGAAGAGGGGGCGACGGAAAGGGTGGGCGGAGCTACCCAGCCCACTTGGAGAGAAACTCTGGAGCATGGGAGCAGCTACCAGGGTAAAACCACACTTATTAGCATGATGAGTCCAACCTTGGATCAGCAGAGAACAGAAAATTGGCCAACATATATTATATGATCATTAAAATTTTACTCTGGATCTTCCAGCCCCTTCATTATGAGCTGTGGAGGTGAGTCAGTGTTCAGGATGGATATCCCATCATCGAACAAAGAGAGTAGAGCTAGAGATTGCATCAGCCTCAATCATTGTCTTGCTACATATTTCAATTTTACCCTCTTTCCCTCCCTCCCTCCCTTACTTCCCACATCTCTCTCATATACACACTCTATCCGTACACACACACCATATTTACTCTCTCCCTCCCTCCGTCCCCCCTCTTCTCTCTTACACACACACCAAATCCTACAAGGCAGAGGTATGTTCGGCTGGTTGAGAGTGTGAAGGAGAATGGAACAGAATATTCTCAAGTCTACACATCTCAGGAGAACGTAAATGATTAGTCATAGCTTCTTGAGGCACCTACATGTAAATGGCTCTGCCTTCGCTGGGATTGGGTTTGCCTGAGCTGGCAATATTAAATGTGATGGTTGCCCCTTAGGCTTAGGATTGATAAACCTGAATGTTCATTGTCATTATTGTGACATTGCGTATATTCAGTTGTATGTGATTGTACACCATTGTATACATGTCCCCACAGAACTAGGCCTGTTGTCTGGAGTAGCGAGCATCTTGAGATTTCCCCTGCCTGAGTCCGAGGACAGTGATGCCAGTGACCAGGATGACGATGATTGAATCTGAGAGTAGTGATTCCAATGACCAGGATGACCACTGATCACGTTACACTACTATAGTCTTATTGCTCACAGCTATTTTCTGCTTCTTAATTATTATTAAAGTACGCTCTTTTTTATCCTCTGATATATACCGATCATGAATTTTTTTTTTGCATATAAAATTTATTATTGAACATTAAAACACACCACGCATACAAAGACAACAAAATAATGTTATACATATACACAAATTGAGAAAAGGAGGGCGGAGGGTGAGGCTAACTATTAGTATTAGTATTTTTATGTGAATGTGAAAAATACAACTAATTGTCAAAATTATGATACAATGCATAATTATTATTATTATGCATAATAGATGATGGACAAATTCACAAACAATAATTGTTACTATCATGATTCCGTGTGCTGCTTGAGGCAAGTCCGAATGTGCTGACTCAGCTCCCCCACCTCCCCCGCCCACTCACACCCTCCAGGAGTGTGGGGACAGCGAACTTGAACTGCCCTCACCCTGCGTCTGTGGAACTTGTCCAACACTGTGGCCAGGTCTGGCTCTTTGCAAATGGGGCACGGCTTTCCCTCGCTCTTCAGTCTAGCCACAGCTCTCTGGGAGAGGTGGTTACCACAGCACAATGTCAGGTGAGGGTCAAGGAGAAGTTCAAAGGTCACGGGACAAAAGAAGTCCACTGAGGGTCGGTTCACAAAGTTCAATTCCTCTGTGAGTGGAGTAGTGGGCTCTTGGGGTGATGGTGGAGGCAGCTGGGGTGGGGCTTGGGCTGAGTGACCTGGCTCTTCAACAGCCCTCTCACTGTCTTCCTACAGGAACAAATATGCCATAAAGTAATTCAATGATAATGTATTTCTTTACACAATAAACACAAAAATGTACTCTATGACATTATTTTGTGCTACATACATGCTTTGTGGAATCAGTTTAATCATGCTATACATTTACCTGCATAATTTTCTCCCTCATTTCTTTACTCCGATATTTCTCCAACAGATCACAAACAGCTTGTTGGCCGTTAGCCTTAGCAATCTCAAATACTGTCAGGCCATGCTAAGGAAACAACGTAAAGAAACGAAGAATGGGGGGGGGGGGGGGGGGGGGGGGGGGGGGGAGAAGACAGTTGTCTGTCCGGAGGTCTGTACACACAATGAGTGCACCCAAGAGTTGGTGCACCATAATGGGTACTGTAGGAAGTACAACAGCAAATACTTACATGGTCTCCGACATCTAGCTGAGCACCATGCTGGATGAGAAGTTCCAAGACTTCTATTTGATTTCCATAACTTGCAGCAAGCACAGGAGTCCATAGTTCAGCACCCTGAAGAAATGCACATACCATACAGCCGGAAAATTTGGCGGGGAATTAAATTTGGCGGTTTGGCGGTATGTATTACAATCATCAAATTAAAATCCGCCAAAATTTCTTACTCACATATATACATATGCCGATCCTGTACCGAACCACCAAATTTAAATCCGCCAATATTCTTGCAATAATGATTTTGGGCTAAACCGCCAAATTTAATTCCCGCCAATATTTCCGGCTATACGGTAAACCACACCCACATCCGGGAGAAACACATAGTACAGGTACAAGAACACCAACAGAGTTTAGAATATAGTTGTAACAAATACTGTAATCTGATTGGACACTCAGAGGTCTCTATTTCTCATAGAGACCTACAAGCTTTCATAGAGACCTACAAGCTCTCATAGAGACCTACAAGTTTCATAGAGACCTACAAGTATAGCCAAGGGCAAAGAAAGATGCACAGTGCAACAGTAGCCTTGTCCTCAGGTCAACTACCACGGTTACAGTTGCTATATTCTAAATCAGTTAGAGACCTCGTCCAATGGTCTCTACGCTTTTAAGAGACCCTCAGGCCCTTAGTAGCACCCTCGCTTTCGCTCGGGATGCTACAGCCCAGGGCCTTCGGGTCTCTTAAAAGGCGTAGAGACCTTGGACTCGGTCTCTAACTATTATATATAGCAATGCCCACCTTGGTTTGGTAGTTCACATCTGCTCCTCTATCAATCAGTGTCTTGACAACCTTGGCATGTCCACACTCACAGGCAATGAGAAGAGAAGTGAAGCAGTACTCATGCTGTAAGAGGTGGAGAAATTACAAACGTACAGTACAAGTAACTGAGGCCAATGTTAGCGAATTAGGAGTCTTTTGACTATCAACTAGTATTCATTATCGCATCAACAGCTATTACTCTTGATGGAACCAATAGCAAGCCTATAATAGTGTAACAGTGAGAGAATAATAATTATTATATCATACCCTCATTAAAAAGGGCCCACCATGGAATATCGGCCCACCCCCCACTTTGGGCTCAATTTCCTGCTAAGGTCTTGTGTTCACTCAAATATGCGCCCATGTGTAGCTGCCCTTGAAAACATACCTCAAATGGCTGGTTTGTGAGGACTGAACTTCGAATAGTAATATCAATAATATCAATAAGTAACTTGCTAAACCGCTGTAAAACTAAGCCTAGTTAGCTTTGTGCCATGTTTCAGCACAAACGAATAACCATGTACGGCTAGCAATCACAACCATGCCCACTTAGTACGGCCGCCATCAACAATACACGGTGAAATATCAGCCCGATAGCTGGCCACCCTCGCTCTCAATTGGTAACCATGCTTGAATAAGGCTGAAATCAATAGTAGCCGCTGCTACTATTCGAATTATGAAGATAGCGTGGGTAACTTACCTGGGCACTCTTTTGCGTCAAAATGCGACACTGATACCTCAAATATTGGCTCATCCCCCAGTCTTGGCCTAATGTAATTTGCACCGCCCATGGGCCCTCTTTTGCAAGGGTATGGTAAATATTATTATGCACTCTTGGTATCAGCCAATAGAGAACATGGGATTCAGTATGCCTGACCCCATGCACTGCTAGCCAGCCTGTACTATACCTTGGCTGGTAGGTCAATCCTGGCTCCTCTTTCGAGGAGGAGCTGGACGACATCATCATGGCCCTCCTGACTGGCTATGAAAAGGGGAGACGCACCAGCCTGTATCATAGAGAGAAAACAATACAAGCTTATTGTGCATGTGTGAAAATTTGTATACGGACTGGAGTAGCTAGTTAGCTGTTATGAATGAAAATATTTTTATGTCTATCTGATTTATAAATTATAATTTATAATGCCGTACTTAATCTACAGTAGCGCGGTGTAATACTTTCATGAGGGACGAGGGATGTAGTCTAAGTTTTTCGTATTATTATCCCCAGTAGCAATTTACTTTTCTGTGGTTATGAGGTAATTGTGGTGTAACTTATGGTGAAATTATGATGAAATTATGATGCAACCTATGAGGTAATCTAGACAGTCATGTGCATAGCTAGTGAGCACTGGTAGTACATGTTACAGTGATAACTCACATTGGTAGGAAGGTCTATCTGTGCACCTCGATCAAGGAGCAGTTCCACACACTCTAAGTTACCATTGAAACTTGCTAGATGAAGAGGATGAAAGCCGGTCTGTAGATTTTGATGATACATAGCAATTAATAAAAGTATACAATCATACATGTAGCTGCTGTAGTATGGAAAGATTTTTATGCATATCAGTAGAATGGGATACCAGTAGCTGCATGTAGGTTGCCAACTATCATAGAGCTTATTGTGCATGTGTACTATTTACATACATTGTCTTGAATATCAGTCTTAGCTCCATGGATGAGTAACAGTCGAATAACTGCTGTGTGTCCTTTCTGGGTTGCGATGAGCAATGCTGTTTCTCCTCCCTAGACATGAAGGGTAAGGCAAACCCTCCAATGACAACGCTACTCTCCCAGCAAATGCTTCACCACACAATTTCAATCTAAACTGAGCACACAGTTCTAACATTAATGATAACGGGGCCGAAAAAAGTGATTGTGGGTAAAGGATCGTCAGATATCACCGTCAATACTATACTAAACAGTAAACTCCACCCTCTTTCCCACTGCTTATTGCATGCAAGGCTCAATTATGTAAATGATATGCTGGGCCATTGACAGGCTATCCATATAACCTCGCCCCTTGCCCCTCCCCCTCAACCATTCATGATTGAGGGGGAGGGGCAGGGGGCAAGGGGCAAGGGGCGTGGTACCTCTGCTCCTACAACTATCAGCATATCACTTGGTGCCTGACAGTGGTGATGCACATACTACGTACACAGTAACAACAGCCCTCACCTTAGCCTGGTAGTCAATCGCTGTTCCCCTTTCGATCAGCAGTCGAGCAACGTCTACACGGCCTTCATGAGAGGCAGCACCCAGCGCTGTGTAGCCAAAGTCATCCTGTATGAGTTACAAACATGAATATTCATATGTACATGATCATGTGCATAGCTAGTGAGCACTGGTAGTACATGTTACAGTGATAACTCACATTGGTAGGAAGGTCTATCTGTGCACCTCGATCAAGGAGCAGTTCCACACACTCTAGATTACCAATGAAACTTGCTAGATGGAGAGGATGAAAGCCGGTCTGTAGATTTTGATGATACATAGCAATTAATAAAAGTATACAATCATACATGTAGCTGCTGTAGTATGGAAAGACTTTTTATGCATATCAGTAGAATGGGATACCAGTAGCTGCATGTAGGTTGCCAACTATCATAGAGCTTATTGTGCATGTGTACTATTTACATACATTGTCTTGAATATCAGTCTTGGCTCCATGGATGAGTAACAGTCGAACAACTGCTGTGTGTCCTTTCCTGATTGCAATGAGCAATGCTGTTTCTCCTCTCTGTACCATAGAGACATGAAGGGTAAGGCAAACCCTCCAATGACAACGCTACTCTCCTAGCAAAATGCTTCACCACAATTTCAATCTAAACTGAGCACACTATTCTAGCACAGGCTGGAGGAACAAACATGGTGGAGCCAAAAAAGTGATTGTGGGATAAAAAAAAACAACAGAAATCACTTTTCTCATCTTTTGGTAGAGAAGTTTTATTGAAGACCAAGCTTTGCCCACTAAACCACTGGCTACAGCAGCTCAGCGCTATTTGTACTGCAGGTGAGTAAGGCTCATCGAATTGTAATATGCTGGGCCATTGACAGGCTGTATACTCAGTCTGGTGCATGGTTGAGGGGGAGGAGCAAGGGGTGTGGCTCCTCTATTCCTATGCCTATCAGCATATCACTTGGTGCCTGACAGTGGTGATGCACACTGTAACAACAGCCCTCACCTTAGCCTGGTAGTCAATCGCCGCTCCCCTCTCGATCAGCAGTCGAGCAACGTCTACATGGCCTTTTTGAGAGGCAACGCCCAGTGCTGTGAACCCAAGGTCATCCTGCATGAGTTACAAACATGAATATTAATGGTATACCAGTGTTTCCCCCAGCATACCTGAATCAGGGTGGGCCACCCGGTTTGACTTTGGGCTAATTGGATAAACATCAAAGAAATGGGTGGAGTTTATAGCCACAACTTAATTAAAAGCCTATGAATATCATTAAGCACCCGGTTTGGATTCTGTTCTGGGGGAATCCCTGGTATACATACGTACATGAGAGAGACAGTCATGTGCATAGCTAGTGAGCACTGGTAGTACATGTTACAGTGATAACTCACATTGGTAGGAAGGTCTATCTGTGCACCTCGATCAAGGAGCAGCTCCACACACTCTAGATTACCATTGAAACTTGCTAGATAGAGAGAATGAAAGCCGGTCTGTAGATTTTGATGATACATAGCAATTAATAAAAGTATACAATCATACATGTAGCTGTTGTAGTATGGAAAGATTTTTTATGCATATCAGTAGAATGGGATACCAGTAGCTGCATGTAGGTTGCCAACTATCATAGAGCTTATTGTGCATGTGTACTATTTACATACATTGTCTTGAATATCAGTCTTGGCTCCATGGATGAGTAACAGTCGAACAACTGCTGTGTGTCCTTGGTGGCTTGCAATGAGCAATGCTGTTTCTCCTCTCTGTACCATAGAGACATGAAGGGTAAGGCAAACCCTCCAATGACAATGCTACTCTCGTAGCAAAATGCTTCACCACAATTTCAATCTAAACTGAGCACACTATTCTAGCACAGGCTGGAGGAACAAACATGGTGGAGCCAAAAAAGTGATTGTGGGATAAAAAAAAACAACAGAAATCACTTTTCTCATCTTTTGGTAGAGAAGTTTTATTGAAGACCAAGCTTTGCCCACTAAACCACTGGCTACAGCAGCTCAGCGCTATTTGTACTGCAGGTGAGTAAGGCTCATCGAATTGTAATATGCTGGGCCATTGACAGGCTGTATACTCAGTCTGGTGCATGGTTGAGGGGGAGGAGCAAGGGGTGTGGCTCCTCTATTCCTATGCCTATCAGCATATCACTTGGTGCCTGACAGTGGTGATGCACACTGTAACAACAGCCCTCACCTTAGCCTGGTAGTCAATCGCCGCTCCCCTCTCGATCAGCAGTCGAGCAACGTCTACATGGCCTTTTTGAGAGGCAACGCCCAGTGCTGTGAACCCAAGGTCATTCTGCACGAGTTACAAACATGAATATTAATGGTATACCAGTGTTTCCCCCAGCATACCTGAATCAGGGTGGGCCACCCGGTTTGACTTTGGGCTAATTGGATAAACATCAAAGAAATGGGTGGAGTTTATAGCCACAACTTAATTAAAAGCCTATGAATATCATTAAGCACCCGGTTTGGATTCTGTTCTGGGGGAATCCCTGGTATACATACGTACATGAGAGAGACAGTCATGTGCATAGCTAGTGAGCACTGGTAGTACATGTTACAGTGATAACTCACATTGGTAGGAAGGTCTATCTGTGCACCTCGATCAAGGAGCAGCTCCACACACTCTAGATTACCATTGAAACTTGCTAGATAGAGAGGATGAAAGCCGGTCTGTAGATTTTGATGATACATAGCAATTAATAAAAGTATACAATCATACATGTAGCTGCTGTAGTATGGAAAGATTTTTTATGCATATCAGTAGAATGGGATACCAGTAGCTGCATGTAGGTTGCCAACTATCATAGAGCTTATTGTGCATGTGTACTATTTAAATACATTGTCTTGAATATCAGTCTTGGCTCCATGGATGAGTAACAGTCGAATAACTGCTGTGTGTCCATTCCTGATTGCAATGAGCAATGCTGTTGCTCCTCTCTGTACCATAGAGACATGAAGGGTAAGGCAAACCCTCCAATGACAACGCTACTCTCCTAGCAAATGCTTCACCACACAATTTCAATCTAAACTGAGCACACTATTCTAGCACAGGCTGGAGGAACAAACATGGTGGAGCCAAAAAAGTGATTGTGGGATAAAAAAAACAACAGAAATCACTTTTCTCATCTTTTGGTAGAGAAGTTTTATTGAAGACCAGGCTTTGCCCACTAAACCACTGGCTACAGCAGCTCAGCGCTATTTGTACTGCAGGTGAGTAAGGCTCATCGAATTGTAATATGCTGGGCCATTGACAGGCTGTATGCCTATCAGCATATCACTTGGTGCCTGACAGTGGTGATGCACATACTATACTGTAATAACAGCTCTCACCTTACTCTGGTAGTCAATCGCCGCTCCCCTCTCGATCAGCAGTCGAGCAATGTCTACATGGCCTTCATGAGAGGCAACGCCCAGTACTGTGAACCCACGGTCATCCTGCATGAGTTACAAACATGAATATGTTAATGGTATACCAGTGTTTCCCCCAGCATATCTGAATCAGGGTGGGCCACCCGGTTTGATTTTGGGCTAATTAGATAAACATCAAAGAAATGGGTGGAGTTTATAGCCACAACTTAATTAAAAGCCTATGAATATCATTAAGCACCCGGTTTGGATTCTGTTCTGGGGGAATCCCTGGTATACATACGTACATGAGAGAGACAGTCATGTGCATAGCTAGTGAGCACTGGTAGTACATGTTACAGTGATAACTCACATCCTTAGGAAGGTCTATCTGTGCACCTCGATCAAGGAGCAGCTCCACACACTCTAGATTACCATTGAAACTTGCTAGATAGAGAGAATGAAAGCCGGTCTGTAGATTTTGATGATACATAGCAATTAATAAAAGTATACAATCATACATGTAGCTGCTGTAGTATGGAAAGATTTTTTATGCATATCAGTAGAATGGGATACCAGTAGCTGCATGTAGGTTGCCAACTATCATAGAGCTTATTGTGCATGTGTACTATTTACATACATTGTCTTGAATATCAGTCTTGGCTCCATGGATGAGTAACAGTCGAACAACTGCTGTGTGTCCTTGGTGGCTTGCAATGAGCAATGCTGTTGCTCCTCTCTGTACCATAGAGACATGAAGGGTAAGGCAAACCCTCCAATGACAATGCTACTCTCGTAGCAAAATGCTTCACCACAATTTCAATCTAAACTGAGCACACTATTCTAGCACAGGCTGGAGGAACAAACATGGTGGAGCCAAAAAAGTGATTGTGGGATAAAAAAAAACAACAGAAATCACTTTTCTCATCTTTTGGTAAAGAAGTTTTATTGAAGACCAAGCTTTGCCCACTAAACCACTGGCTACAGCAGCTCAGCGCTATTTGTACTGCAGGTGAGTAAGGCTCATCGAATTGTAATATGCTGGGCCATTGACAGGCTGTATACTCAGTCTGGTGCATGGTTGAGGGAGAGGAGCAAGGGGTGTGGCTCCTCTATTCCTATGCCTATCAGCATATCACTTGGTGCCTGACAGTGGTGATGCACATACTACACTGTAATAACAGCTCTCACCTTACTCTGGTAGTCAATCGCCGCTCCCCTCTCGATCAGCAGTCGAGCAACGTCTACATGGCCTTCATGAGAAGCAACGACCAGTGCTGTGAGCCCAAAGTCATCCTGCATGAGTTACAAACATGAATATGTTAATGGTATACCAGTGTTTCCCCCAGCATACCTGAATCAGGGTGGGCCACCCGGTTTGACTTTGGGCTAATTGGATAAACATCAAAGAAATGGGTGGAGTTTATAGCCACAACTTAATTAAAAGCCTATGAATATCATTAAGCACCCGGTTTGGATTCTGTTCTGGGGGAATCCCTGGTATACATACGTACATGAGAGAGACAGTCATGTGCATACAGTGCTACTGAGCAAGAGAGTAAATAATTACCAGTGTATGGTTATTGCAAGTTTTTCAGGTGAAACTTGCATGTATTCTGTTCTCACTTGGTACCCAGTTAGGTCAATGGATGGACTATCTACATCTCAAGTGATAGGCTGAGCTGACCTTTCATAGGGCTTCAGTATGCGAAAATGTCCGAAAATTATTGAATTTTACGTTAGGCACTCTATCACAACACTCGATTATACCTATTTGAGATGAAGATAGACACCAATAGGATACACCTTTGTGCCAAATATGAAGTCTTAACTACAAATAGTCTTGGAGATATTTACAAAAATAGTATAAAATATGGCCAACTTAAGTTAGGCACTCAATCTTGCATGAAATTTTTAGTTAAGAGCTGATATTACACTTTATGCATCCTTATGCATTAACAATCCTAGTGTATGCATGGAACTGCGAATGTTTTGCAGGAAACGCCGAATCCGGAAGCAAACATTTCCGCCAGTTGCTCCAGACGGGTCACGGTCCTCGTTGATGACGTTGCCCTGAACGCACGTGCATTAAAATGACGTTTTAATTGACCACGCCCCCTGGCGATCTGAAACGAGATGATGGCAAGAATGGCGTTGTAAACGTCGAACGTTGAGAAGCTCATCGCTTCTTATCTATCTAAATGAGGTACGATACTAGCAACAGTCGGGTCAATAACGTTTTTCTCCCTCCAAAGCCTCAAAAGAAGAGTGGTAGGGCGGACATTTTGTGCTTGGCTAGACGGCCTCTCGTATCAGCCTTGTACGTTAATATTGTATAGAAATAGACATATGCTAGGCATTTTCTACTTACTAAGTCTTGCCTTATGCTCTCCAAATCTTCGATTTTTTCTCGATTTACATTGTGATGTATTGTGCACGTGATATTACATCGACGTCATGACACGTCATGCCTTCTGTTACGGAATGGTCTTCCTTTGGAGCCTTGTACACTACTATTGCAACTAAAATCACTATTTCTGTTTATTACTGGTCAAAATAAGTGCACATACAAAGTTATAAAAAAATGTACTCTTTTGCTCAGTAGCACTCCCGTGTGGAAAAGTCCGCGGTTGTACCATGAAAATTCGCGGATTACCGCGGATTACCCGCGCATTTCCGCCTACGATATCCGCGGGATACAGTCAACAAATTGTACGCGGCAGCCCTTCATGACACGCTGCGGAGACACGCGAGCGTCCAATTCACACTGTCATTAACAGCTGAAGGCGATGACAGGACACAACAGTAAGAAACTGATATCAAATACGGATAAATCGCGCGGGAGCGTTGTGTTCTACCGTTCCAGCTTTTATATACCGCTGCAAACAACTCAACTGGAAGCTTACCTCCTCTCTTACTATCAGTCCTAGCCTTTCAGCGATTCATACTAGTAGCGGTAAGCATCTTCAGTACAGCGACGATGCGCAATACTGCGCTCCGACCCTCGAAAGAAAGCTGGAGTTCAAGGCTATGTCCATGGAGTGCTTGCGCTAGCGTGGCTTTGGTCACGAGTGGATTGAAGTTCAGAGGTTAATTAAATTCCTAACAACATCCCACAACATAATAATAATATTATCATTGGTCCTAGAGATAAACAAGCTATACATTATGTACAGTTATACTAAGGAGTGTTCTACAGTAGCATATAGCTATTCCATCTTTTCCTGCTTCTCTGCCAGCTTTCTTCTGCAAGTCCTACATCGCATGTTCAACTTATCCTTCACAATTTTGCTCCATGTCTCCTCTAACTGCTCCTTGGGGATGTGGTACTTGTAGCTGGTTTGGTCTATCAATATAAGATAAAACACACACAACATGATGTATTTTTTCACTTGCATGAGACAACTTACACTTAATCCCACATAGAATATTCTGGTCCAGCAGTTCCCTCCCTACAGCCTTGGTGCAGCATGACCTGGCTAATTTTTCTTCACTAAAGAACACATCTAACAGCTTCTTTGCAAATGTACCAGGATCAAGAGGGAGGCAGCAATTGATGCTATGGAAGAGTGCAACCGCTGCTTCGGAAGGTAGTGGGAGTACAAGATGCTGCCTCGATTTTGGATTCCCGCATACTATTTCTATTGTCAATGAATGTGTGTATTAGAGCAATGATGTAATTATATTATTATGACATTATTTATAGATAAGATACATACCTAGTTTTCCTGCCTTTACTGGTACGGGACTGGTGGGGGCTGGGCCTGCTGCAGTGTTCGTAGTAGTGGTAGCTGCAACTTGACCAATGGTGCTTGGGCCTGCCACTGCCGCACTTGTGCTCTGTATCAAACAATTTTCCTTCTCTTCCATCTCACTTGTGGATGCAGCATCTTGGTATACCTGTAATGATATATTTAGTACACATAATGAAACACTAAAATTTAATAATATGACACACCTTCCTGTGACGTCGGTGCTTCTCCACAATGGCATCAATTTTCCTGTTTAGAGCAGTAAATTGTACCTCAAGCCACAGCTTTAAGTTGTCTAACTGTGCTTGTACGGCATGATCCCGTCCAACAGTGTTTTCCTGTAGAATGATAATGTACGTACCATTCCCATTTACACACACACAAACACACCACACTACCTTTACTGTGCTGGCAGCATCCTTTAGTGTAAGAGTGTGTTGCTCTCTCGTTGAGGTCAAAAATGAGTTATCTGGCTCAGTCAAATCACTGTCGAGGTTAAAATCGTCACTAAGAGTGATCAGATCGCTGGCTAGGACAAATCCTTTTTGTGGCGGCTCTGGTTCTATGGGAGGCTGCTGATCCTCATTCTTGTCATCACGTGGTGGCGACTTCTCTGGCGATACTAGTCCATTCAGCAGCTGCTCCGTTATCCTCATGTTCTCCTCTGCCACCTTTTTTTTCGATGGCTTACTGGCTATAGCCTATAATTTCATACAAGCTGTAAGTATAGTTAACAATGAATATAATATTTTGTACTTACTATGTGACGTTGCTTCTTCTTCAGTGGTTGCTCATTTTCAATAGTGTCTCCAGTCTTCCTCTTCTTCCTTCTCAGTTGCTCTTTTCTTGGTGGCTGTGCATTCCCCTCATCTTCAGAGTTGTCACTTCCGATGGCACTTGCATTCTTCAGTGGTTGCTTATTTTCAATGGTGTCTCCTGTCTTCTTCTTCCTTCTCGGTTGCTCTTTTCTTGGTGGCTGTGCATCCCCCTCATCTTCAGAGTTGTCACTTCCGATGGCACTTGCTTTCTTCTTCAGTGGTTGCTTATTTTCAATGGTGTCTCCTGTCTTTTTCTTCCTTCTTGGTTGCTCTTTCCTTGGTGGCCGTGCATCCCCCTCATCTTCAGAGTTGTCACTTCCGATGGCACTTGCTTTCTTCTTTGACACCTTGTGTGTAACCTGGACAACAGTCACTATCAGGTATAGACCAATATAATAAATTACAACTTACAGCTTGTCCTTCAACACCCTTTTCTGCTTGAGCACACTCATCATCTTCACTGCCAGATTCAGGGTCA